>JASWJB010000039.1:0-209550 GCA_032433595.1 Conoideocrella luteorostrata
GTTTTTTTTTAAATAATTTTATATATTTTTAGTATTTCTTAAAAATATTTTTTATTTTTTTTATTTTAAAACTTTTTTTTATTTTTATAAGCTTTTTTATTATATTATTAATATATATAAGGTTTTTTCTTAAAATAATAATAACTTTTTAGATTTTATAATTCTTTAATTTTATTTATTTATAATATATTTTAAGTTATAATATAGTTTTTATTATTATAAGTTTAGCTTTTATTTTATATATTTTACTTATTTTTATAATAATTAAGTTATAATAAAATTTTACTTTTTTTAAATTATTTTAATATTATTAATTTATATTTTTATTTTAATATAAATAATTAATTCTTTAGTTAATTAATAAGTTACTTTCTCTTAGCTATAAATATCTTAAAATTATATTATATTTTAATATATTTATAATATTATAAATAATAGTTTTAAAATATTCTTAAATAATAAATAATAAATAAAAAGTCTTTATATTAATTATTTTATTATTATAAAAAAATATTTTTTCTTTAATATTATAAAATTAATAAGGTTATTTTTTTATATTTTATAATAATTAATAATAATTAATAACTTTAAGTAAAATATAATTACTTATTATATTATTATTTATAAGTACTTTTATATAATATCTTAAGATTTTAGCTTTTAATACTAGCTTATATTATATTTTATTATTATTAATTTTATATAAAGTTATTAATTTTTTTCTTATTAAGTTAGTTTATAACTTTTTTATAAATAATATATTTTATTTTTTAAATTTAAAATAATTTCTTTATTAATTTATTTTTAAATTTCTTTATATTATTTTATAGTATTATTATTTTTAATAGCTTATTTAAAACTTATTTTTTATTTATATAAATATATAAATTATATATATATTTAGTGTTTTATTTCTATATATTAATTATAATAATAGTTTTTATAGTTTATTATATATTTTTATTAATAGTTTTATATATTATATTAATATTATTTATTATAGTAATTTTTATTTTATTATTATAATTTCTTAGTTTTTATAAAGTTATTTTTTTTATATAACTTAAATAATTACTTTATATTTTAGTTTATTTTAAGTATTTTAAATTATTATTTATATTATTTTTTTACTTTATTTATTAAATATTTTAAATATTATAGTAAGTTATATATATTATAATTAATTATTTTATAAGCTTTTATTCTTAGTAATTATTTATATTATTAAGAGTTAATATATTTTTTCTCTTAATATTATTTAATTACTTTTTTTAGTATATATATTTAATATATATTTATTTTATATAATAATATTAATACTTTTATATTTTAGTATTATAGTAATATATTTATATTAAGTTTAAAAATAATAATATATTTATTATTTTTAAGTATTATTTTTTATTTTTAAAGTTTAATAATTAAGTATAATAATATAATAATATATTTTATTATTTATTTTAAAAAAATATTTAATTTTATTTTAATATAAAAATATATTTTATATTTAAAGTATATATATAATATTTATAAAATATAATAATATTTATTATAATTTAAGTATAGTTATATATTATTTTTATATTTTTTTAATAACTTTTATAATTTTATAGTTATTATTATAAAGTTATTACTTAAAATTAAAATTATTATATTTTTTTCTTAAAATATAAGTTAATATTAAGTAAATATTTATTTTTAATTAAATATAAAAGGTTTAAGTTTAATTTATATAAAAATATTTTAATATTATATATTATAGTATTTTATATTATATTATAAGGTAATTTATTTATTTTTATTATTTTTTTTATAAAATAATATTTTATAGTTTTAATTAAACTTATTATTATTATTATTATTTTTAAGTATATTTTAATCTTAATTTATAATATTAAATAAATTAATATTATTAATACTTAATACTTTTTTTTTATAATTATATAAAAAATTATATAGCTTTTTTTTTATTATTAAAGGGTTTTTTTTTATTATTTATTATACTTTATTTATTTTTACTTAAATTTTTTAATAAGTTTATTATTTAATTTATTATAATTTAGTTTTTTATTTTTTTTTTAATAAAAAAATCTTATTAATTATAACTAAGGTTTTTTTAAGCTATTTTAGAAATTATTTATTACTTTATTTATTACTAAAGTATATAATATAATTATTATTATAATATTTAATTTAATTAAGGTTTTAGTATTTAATATTTATATTAATATTATTAAGTTATTTTTTATTATTTAAAGTTAGTTTTTATTTTTTTTTAAGTTATTTATATTTTTTAAAAAAAAATTTTTTTTTAATAATTATAATACTTTACTTTTTTTTTATTAAGTTTTTTTATAATATTTAAGTTTATTTATTTTAAATTAATAATATATATATATATAATAAACTTTTATTATTATTTACTTTAATTATTAAGGTTTTTTTATATATTATTATATTAATTTGTATTACTTTAATTTTTTTTTAGTATTATTTATATTATTTATTATTAATATATATTATAATATTAATATAATTAATAAAAGTATTTAATTAATTTAATTTATAAAGTTTATTTTTAACTTTTTTTTTAAGCTTTTTATAATATATAAATATAAAATAAGCTTATTTTTATAAAAGTTTAAATATAATTTATAAAAATATTATAAAATATTTAAATATTAATTCTTTTTAATATAAGTTTTATAATTTATAATTTTTTTTTATTCTTTATTTATAGTTTTAAATATTTAATAAATAAAGTTTTTAAATTCTTAATAAAATAAAAAAATATAAACTATATTTAGTTTATAAGTTCTTAAGAAAAAGTTTTTTATATAATTATATAATATAAGTTTAAACTAAGAAAGTATTAATTTAATAAGTTTATTTATAGTATATTATACCTTAAATACTTTATTCTTAAATTATACTAAGAAATATATAAAATAAGCTTAAAATTAAATAAAAAATAATTATAAAGTATTTATAGTATTATTAAATAATTTTAATAATATAAGCTTTAATATTTCTTTTAAGTCTTTATTTTTTATAATAATAATAATAAGTTTATTAAGTTTATTAATTTAGTCTTAATATATATTAGCTTATTTTTATATATATTAAGCTATTTTATTTATATATTATTTAGCTTATTTAATTTAACTTTAAAGAAGTTAAATTATATTATTATATTTATTATTAAAGTTAATATTTATAGTATTTTAAGGATTTTTTTTTTCTTTAAAGCTTAATTTATACTTAAAGTTAAGAGCTATATTAATAATATAAAGTATTACTTAAAGTAATATAATATAAGTTTAAATAAAAGTCTTTAATATATAATAACTATAATTAGTTTTTAAGGGATAAATCTAAGTTATAGTTTATATTAATAAAAGTTATAAAGTATTATATATTTTAAGTAAAGAGATATTATATTATAATAATTTAAGTAATTAATAAATATAAATAAATAATTATAATAAGTAAATAATTTATTAAAAACTAATTATTTTAACATATCTAAAGAGTATAATTTAATAGTGCTTATATAGTAAGTAGTTTACTAATAGTTTACCTAACTTATAAGTAATACTATATATATAATAGAAAGTAATTTACTAAAGGTTTACGCGAACCTTAGGTAAACCTTTCTATAATCTCTAGAGTATTCCTTATTCTATGCTATAGGTTACGTAGGGTAGCGGGGTAACGCCCGTTGGCCTAGCCTTCTTGCAGCCCGCTAGCCAGGGTTATAACACCTTATCCCTTTTATTATTTATATTAAATTCCTTGCTAAATAATATAAATATAATATTATTTATTTCTAGTGTTTAATCTTTTAATATATAACTAATTAGCCTTAATAATAATATATATAATAGCTTTTTCCTAGTATTATTTAAGGTAAATATTAATTTATTACTAATATATTTAACTTATACTTATATTAATAAGGTTTAAAAGTGCTAGTTATAAAGTAAAATAAAAGCTATTATAGTAATAACTAAGGAGTATATCTTATTAGTAAAAAACTTAAGAAATAAAGATATTTATTTAAATAAGTATAAAAAACTATTTAGAGCTTTAAATACTTTGGATATTATCTTAAGATTTTATTAAAGTTATAGTTAAAAGATATTATTTTACTTATTAACTTTATAGTTTTATTATACTATAGTTAATATTTAAGAACTATACCTTATTACCTTTTGCTTAAAAATCTATTAATTAAGAAACTACTAAACTATACTTACTAAGATTTAGTTTTAGATTTATTTCCTATTTAAGTTAAATTACTATAGAGTAAGCTTATATAGCTTAAGCTAGCACTTATAATTTAAGCTAAGTCCTTACTAGAGTCTTTATAGTATTATATATTTATATATTACTATAGGATATTAAACTAAAACTACTTAATAAAGAAGGCCTTTATTTATAAAAGTTCCTATCTTTTAGTATATTTAGATAATATATTATACTTTTAGGATACTATAACTAGCTTAGTTAACTATTCTTATAAATTCTTTTTTTTTATATTACTAATAATATATTATATTACTAAAAACTCTATAAGTACCTTTTAGTATATTAATATATATAAAGAAATTTATTTAATTAAAATAAGGTAATTTTATTATAAAAAAAGCTATATATAACTAATAGTATTAAAGTAGTATACTTAAGTATTAAAAATAGCTATTTATAAGTTAATATAATAAGAAAAAGAGTAAATTATTAATAACCTACTATTGCTTATATTATTAAATATTAGCTATAAAGTTAAGTAAGTCTTAGTTAAGGAGCAAGGGTATATATAGTTAATATACTAATTAATAGGTTTAAGGAAACTAATATTAATATAAATATATTTAGGCAATAATAGTTAAGGTAAGTAATTAGACTTTAGTAATAAGGAGAGTAACACTATTATTAGACTAAGAGGTTTAGATAAGTGTAGAATATTATTAAGGTAAGAGACTAAGATATAAAGTAGTCTTAAGGGAAGGCTTGAGATTATTAAGAAGATAAAGGTTAAGAATATATATTAAGGAGGTAGTGAGAGGTTAAGTCTATATATGCTATTGTAGTTAAAAGTAGGGCAAAAAGGGCGGTCGCTTGAATAGCAGCGAGCGCACCTTGCCCGTTTAGGGATGCCACTATTTCCGGGTGCAGCAGCAGTGTGTTCTAGATTACTTTTTTCATAATTTAAGCTATTAAACTTATAATAAAAAATATTAAGCTTTAAGATATTAATTAATTTTTTTTAATAAAAGCTTATTTAAGTATATAAATAATCTTTAAAAACTTATTAATTATATAAGCTATAATATTAATATAAAATTTTAAAATATATTAATAATAAATTATTAATAAATTATTAATAAATTATTAATATATTTTTATTTATTATAAGCTTTAATAACTTTATTTATTATAAGCTTTAATAACTTTACTTATTATAATAGCTTTTTTATAAATAAATATAATAACTTATTTATAAACTTTTTAAATATATATTTTAAAATTTATAATACTTAAGAACTTTAAGTTTTATAAAATATTAATAATTTAATATTAAATTAATAAATAATTAATATTTATATTTAAATAAAGATTTTTTTCCCTAAAAATATATAATAAAATACTTTTTTAAGTAATAAAATAACTTAATTTTAATTTTAAAATTATTAAATTAAATTTAAAAATAAATTAATAATATATTATTAAATACTTATATTTATTATATATAATAAAATTAATTTTTAATACTTATTAGCTTTACTTTAAATATATTATTAATACTTAAATATATTAATAATATTATATTTTTAAACTTATAATATTTTAAATAAAATTTAATAATTAATAATTAATATATTATTAAATATAAAAAAAATTATATATAAAGAAGAAAGTATTATTTAATAAAGCAAAGAGAATAAATTATTAAATAATATGCCTAAGGGATACTCTACTTTAAAAAAATTTTAGTGAATAAGAGTGTAGTGGAGCAACCCTCAGGCAGCAGTAAAAGAGTGGAGCAACCCTCAGGTAGGCCCACTAACCAACCCTCAGTTTCTATACCACCACGTTGTCCAGTCGTGGCGCCGATGACCGTGTTAATGTGGGGGGCCTGAGCTTGGCATGTTGCAAGCTGGCGAGTAAATGAGCTGTCCCCCACGCCGTTAGCCCGGGTGTTGTTTAGTTATGCCTGTAGTGATTGACCTGGTTGTGCTTATTGTAGTCGGCAGCATGCCCTACTTCAAGCAGCTTCTAGAAGCTCAAGCTCAATTTTGGTCAAGCTAGATATACCACCACATATTCATTCCTCACGTTCATTGATCTCGTCTTTAAAATACACAAAGGTCTAGTGGTATTCTTCCTACTCAACCGGGGGGGCATACTCGAATGCTATGTCGGCAAACTCGTCAAGCACCTTCGGCCTCGAGGGCAAGCGGGTCGTCATAACTGGCGCGGGCGGAGGTGTCGGGCAATGCTTAGTTTCATCGTTTCACGCGGCCGGATCTATAGTCATCGCTTGCGATCGGGACAGCACATTGCTAGATGCGTTGCCGTCAGACTCAGTGAACGAGCGGCATGTTTTTGAACTATCGGACCCTAAGGCTGTTAAGGCGGCTGCCGGGTCCATCGGACAGGTTGACATACTCATCAACAACGCGGGTTTTACAAAAGCAGATAACATGTCCCAAGTAGACGACGATGACGTCCAAGGGGAGGTCAATCTCAACCTCACAGGGACAATGAACCTCACCCGCGCGCTACTGAAGCCCATGATAGCTCAGGGCTCAGGTACAATCGTCATGATTTCGTCCGTCAATGCGCTCCTCCATTGTGGCAATCCAATATATTCGGCGGCAAAGGCGGGCCAATTAGCCTTCGCTCGAGCGATTGCTGTAGAGTACGGGGGCAGAGGAATCCGAGCCAATGCTGTTTGTCCCGGGTCAATGCTCACAGCTGCGTGGCAGGGACGCGTAGATGCAAGGCCTGGCCTGGTGGAGGAGTTGACTAAGTATTATCCTTCGCAGCGACTGGTGCTGCCGCAAGAATTGGCCAACACGGTGTTGTTTTTATCGTCGCCTCTCAGCAGTGGTGTGTCGGGGGTGGATATAGCTGTTGATGGCGGGTTACGTGCAGGTAATATGAGGCTTGTGAGGGACATAATTGGACTGGAGTAAGATTTATCTTTTTGAACGGATATTTGGGTAGCCGGAGGCTTTTCTGAATGGTGTCTATTCTCCAATGCAACAATATATACTCAAGTTGTCCAGTTTTGCACAAAATTGTCTTCCCATGCCCCCAATGTCCTTGACTAGCTGCTTTACTGGGGGACTTGTAGAGTCGACATATACGCATGTAAGCTGTATGATCATTTATATAACATGAAAGAGAGAACACCAAGAACTTTCCCAAAAAGCAATAAGCTCATTTCCTACATGACTTTTCTAACAATTTCTGCGTCATTTGCACCGCTTTTTTTTTTCTCGTTCTTCGGTATCTTGCCGTCAGCCATTACAGAGACTGTCTCAACTTGGAAAAGTTAGGAGTTCCCAAGCCAGTGGTAGGGTCCCAGCCCTGGGCAGCAGGGAAACCATATTGGCCGCAGCCACGGTTGTTACCAAAAGTGATGTCGTTGAAAGCAGCGCGGCCCTTTGAGTAGATGAGAGGGTTGAGGAAACCAAGACTGGACTTGCCCTGGCTGATGCGCTGGTCGTTGATGAGGGAAACGAGAGAGGCCCATGCAGGAGACGAAGCGGAAGTGCCGTAGACGCCAGCCTGGACTTGTCCGTTGAGGTAAATGTCGTAGTACTCGCCGACCAGAGCGACGTCGGGGTAACCACGTCCATTGGGGTTGTAGTAGCCGTTGTAGCTGGAGTCGAGGTTGTTGGCGGCGTAGGACTTGGTGTCCTCGGCTTGGTAGCTAGGGGCAGCAAAGTGCCAGGAGTAGCCACCGCCGGTGGAACCACCACGGTTGAATTGAGCGGCAACCTCGGCTCCGTTGTAGAACTGCGTGGCGCCGACAGATGTGATGTAAGGGCAGGAAGCAGGGAAGAGAGCATAGAACCCTTGGTCGCAGTTGGCCTCGCCGTTGCCGCCGACGCCAAAGTCGCCAGAGGAGAAGAAGATGGAGACACCGCGAGATCCTGCCTTCATGAATTCATTGCAGATGCGGTCGAGGTAGTTTGCGGATAGGGCCTGCTCTTCAGCACCGTACGAGGTGGACACGGATGTCGGTGGGTTGGAGGCAGAGTTGAGGTAGTTGCCGAAGTTGACGAGTTCGTCTCCAAAAGGTTCGGTGTTGGGGTTGCCAGAAACGGGACCAACAGCAAGATACGACACCTGATTGGGGTATCCCACGGACAGAGCGATTTGGGTGTCTAGGTTGCCCTCCAAGGTTGGGTTGTTGGGCTGGTTGGTGAATCCGGCAATGGAAACATCTTGGAAGTTTGTGTTCCCAGCATTGGACTGGAATCTCTGGAGGTACAGAGATGCGTCGCTGTGGCTGGCTGAGTACTCAATGAAACCAGTCACGGCCAGACCGGCCTTGCCCTTGGACGTGTAGTCGACGTTGTATTCGCTGCGGATACAAGCAGGTGTGATGTGCTGAGGGTCACACTGGGTGCTCTGCTTCTGCCTCTTTGAATGGGAACTCTTGGGCTTGATGTCTGTGTTGATCTGCGCTCCGATGTGTCGATGAAACGAAGTGGTAGGCTGAATCGTGTCGACATGCTCGTGGAGACTCTGGGGGATAGAGTACTCGTTGGTTCGAGGCAGGGTCTGGCCGGTGCCGTCATGCGTGTACAACTCATACTTGGACTTGAGCATAGTCTCGGCCTGGCTGATGGGAACATTGACTTCGATCCAATCGGCAGTAGGACGAGAAATATCACCATCTTTGATGCCAAATGTGGCCAGCCAAGTCTTGACCTGTTTGACGCTCTCCTCAGACGCGGCCGTGTAAGACTCGAGCTCTTCTTTAGACAGCCATTTGCCGTAGTTGGCGCTGTTAGGGTCAGAAATGTCCATGAGCTTCTTTTGCAGGCCGGCCATGTCTTTCTGCTTGAGGCCAATCTGCATCTTCATCAGGGTCTTGGGGTTCGGCGTCCCCGAAGACTTCCATTGAGACGGGACCTTGACCTTCTCCAAGAGAGACGAGGGTCCAAGGTTGACAGAGGCTCCGACATTGAGGGGGTTTGCTTCGGCGAAGGCGGCAATCAATGCCACGACCGTGGTGTAAGAGAGGAGAACCATGATGACGTTGAGATGCAGTATAGCAAACTGAAGAGCTGTAATTGATGAGCGGATTGCTTGACCAAAAACAGATCTTCTACAGGAGGAATCATCTCATCTTTATAGAGAACTGAGCATGAATCTATTCAATCTATCACCACGATTTTACATGTCTCTCGTCCATTGCCAGATTACATTCTAGCCTACCTTCCCAATACCGTTAAATTGCAACGTGGGCAGCCGATGCAAAAAGACTGCTGAAGCATTTCGGCCATGCCACTTGTTAGATCAACAGCGTCGGGATCTTAGCCTTGCTCTCGCCGGTGACGCTGAAATGGGCTATGCAGCTTCCCGTTGTAGATCATGCTAACGGCCCTTGCTCTGCATCCAGGGTGCTTGAATAGAAGCTGTTTGTCTTCATGCGTGCAGCTGGGGGCCTTCCCGTCAGCAGATGCATCCTCGAGCGCCTGATTTGAAGCACCCGAATCGGGAATGTGGCCAGCAGAGGAACCTAGTGTCAAACAAGAAGTTACGATAGCCGGCTTGGCGCTACCAAGAATAGTGCGGCCGCTTGGCCTTGAGGGACAAGGCGCGGCCCACAATCTTGCCATCGTGCTTTAAGCGGGAGATGAAACTATCGACCCCTTATTACGGTCCGTTATTTGTCTACATGCGCCGCTGACAACACGGTTAGCACAATCGTCAGCCCCGTCGTCAACGTCGTGGTCGAACGAACAAGCCACGAGCAGTGGACGACCGTCGAAAAGCCACTACTCCTGTGTTCGCGCTTATCACAACCAGTGACATCGCTCACACTACATCTCGGGATGCAGTCATGCTAAGGATTTCCCCAAAATGGAAGTTCACGCAGTTTCCCCGACAAAGCTGCCGGCGGTGTTGAAGGGATCCGACCAGTAAGGTGCCGCGAGCGACAGCATCGCTGTCACGGGGAAATGAGATTCTTCCTCGGCAATTCGATCCGATATGCTGTCTCCCATGCCCCATCCTGGGCGAAGATCATATGTCGCCACGCCGGATCGTGAGCTGCATTGGGCTGGCGTCTCTGCTTTTCACGCTTTGAACGGCAGGTTCCCGCAAGTTGCTTAATCTGGCCGTCATTTACAAAGAAAGGCAAGACACTGAGAAGTTGCGATACGAGCGCTATTGGCATCCTCTCTGCTCGAGCTATCACGGCGTTGTAGCTCAGGAAGATTGAGGGCCTTATCTGCTTTGATAGCGACATGACACGCCTCTTGAGAATTGCTTGCCATTTATCGAGAGCTTCCGAGCAGCCAAGCAAAATCTTACGGTGGAACTTGCTGAAAAGCGCCTATGCAGTGCTCGTAGCCTAATGACAGTCTATGAGGGATATCCTTTAATCCAAAACCGCACATTGACACATGCTTGGCCACCAATGCTCAAAATCGAGAGCACAGCATGCAATGCGCGCAGCCCAGTCTTGCGATACACCTCGCGCGCTGGATGGTGGAATAACTGCTTGCCGCCACTCATAAGTACCGCTGCGCGCCAGCGCTATCAGAAAACGTAATTTTAATACTGCAGATATCATTTCAGCAGGCCAGCATCCCCCCACGGGGTAATTGGCGAACTGTCAGCCTCATTGTCCAAGCCTGCCCTCTAAAGCCCGTTCTTGCGCACTGGCCTGGTGAGGCTAAACCACACGAGGCAGGAAGCTTGATGCAACTACGACGCTACGCATTCGGCTTATCCACCAGCAGAAGGAGATAGCTACCGAATCTCACAGCATGGAATAAGCCCAGCGTTTCATGCCGTGACTCCCGCAAGCGTCTTGGCTTGCGTTGCCGTGATTGCCGGGCAGCGCAGACCTGGCCTTCTTTGAGAAGTACATGGGAGGCATCATGACACACAATCAAGAGTTCATCTCTGATGTTTCGCGCGACATTCTTACATGATTTCAAAGCTTGGGTAATGAAAACTGAATGAAATATCTACAATCGGAAGGTGTGCGACCGTTGGTGTTGGGCTTCTTCTACAGATTTAAGCGGATACCGCACTGCGCACAATTTGGTTAATTACAAACATCAACTTCCGTTTGCATCGTTTTACGATCCCATTTGTGCCTTTTCTTACCTATATGCCTCTTATGGGTGATATATTCTCAACTCTAAATATCCGTCGCGCGGAGACCAGAGTCGTTGGTATTTCAGGAACCTGAACGGGTGATGAAGTAGGTAGTTTCCCGTTCCCACTCTCGATGATCTTTCCGTCTTTTCTTATGCTTCCTCTCTAACTTTAGTCAAAATATTAGTTACAGCTTCCCACGCGCAGCCCACTACATTTCCATTTACTTGCCGTTCCATGATTCAAGGTTCAACCTATGTGCAGTTTCTATGATCGAGCACGCCGGCAAACAGATGCAATCCTCATTATAAACGTTCAAAATCATTCCACAGCTTGTATTCAGGGAGTTATGTTCCTAGCAAAGTGTCACGAAATATTCACTCCCCGAAAGATTCCTACGTGTGGCATCCACACATCGTGCGATAAAAAATTTCAGCATCGTAGCCTCGTAGATAGAATTCAACTATAAGAGGTCTAGTTCCTCGTCAACTAGATAGAAAAACAAGAACGAATTCACTGCATTAGAGAACCACTTCCGCAGCTGCTCAATTGTGACAGACGGACTAGAACCTATTCCATACGAAAGCGATACACGTCAGCAGAGCGAAGCCATTCACCTACTTTGCTGCGGCAGCTCGCAGATTCGATTAGAGCAGCATTGTTAGCTAATATTAATAGTACCTAATAAGCGCTATAGCTAAGTATTAATCTTACCTGCTTAAACTTCCCTATTATATGTTGTGGATTGTTTTGTTTAAATGTGAAGGACCGTGTAGAGAATCGAACTCTACTCCCCCGAAGGAGACTACCAGGCCGACCGAATGGGCATGAACCCGAAGCTGGAGCAGGCGTGAGCCCAAAGCTAATTACATAAGTTGGATTTCCCTGTCCATCAATAGTACGATAAGCTTTCACTTAATACTCTCTTCCTCGTCTTTCAAATCAGTAACACCCTCCCCGTCCCTCAGCCGGGATGTGTTATACCATTGCATTAGCACTAAAATATAGCGTATTGCTGTTTTTCTTTCTTTCTCCTTTCCTAAATTAAACCACTTTAGTCTACTTGCACGTACAAAAGTGTCTCTGGTTATATTGTTAGTCAACTGCCCCCGCATGGGCTTGGTGGTGGCGCTGAGGTCTTCGTTGTAGTTAGCGCTGAAAGTGAAATGCATGATTCATAAATGTATGGTTAAGGGCGAGGAGAAATTAGAGCTGAAACACATATCGCATAAAATCTACAACAAGGTTAACCGATATGACCTCGGGTATTGAACGATGGGTTTTAATTGTGTCTTCGTCGATATGCGAGGCATTTGAATGCGAGGAAATGTGGACGCAAAGATGGCGAATCTGGACGTGGGGGAATTTCCTCTAAGGAACTGCGGAACTTAGAATGGATTATACGTTGGCTTTTGCGTTTGTACGGGGCTCTGGAGCATTGTCCGGGGCTTTGGGAGGCATTGTTCATGGCGCTGGGAGCAGAGGAGGCGGAGCCGGGAGGATGACTTGCTTGAGCCAGAGAAATCCAAAAAGAGCAGCAGTGTGCAGCATCCCTCTTGCGTTAAACCAGCACCCCTTTTTGTGGGGGAATATTCTATAGGCATAGCTAATCAGCTACTACATAAGCCGCCTCCTAAGTCTATAGAGTCTTCTACTAATAGGATTATTAAATTTATATATAGTAGTAGTTTATATATATAAACTATATATAAAGTATAAAGTATAAAGTATATAGTAATATATAATTTAAATAGAATAACAAAACAAAACTAAAAATGTATATAGAGTATAAATCGCTATATAAGGTTATAACGCAAATTATTCTGTTAGCGGGATACAAAATGGGTGCTGGACGAGCTCAAGAGGGGTGCTGCACAACGCCGTCCTCCAAAAATCGCCGCCGGGCCTCTTCAATAACTCACGCTCGATACCGAGGAGAATATATTTAGAGATGTGCTCTAGCAGTTTGTCGACCATGTCCTTATCCAGGCTCTGGGGTCCGTTCTTTTTGCAGTACGAACATAACTTGTGGTCTGGCTTCAACGGTTCCAGAAAAGCTCTCTGGGGTTCGACGAGCAGTCGATCAGCGACGATATGCCGCAGGGTCCAGTTATTGGTCGAAGCTTTCAGTTCTGTTCCTTTGAGATCGTAGAGAACAGACAGCTCTTCTTTAGAGGAGAGCTTTTGAAGGCCCTCTCGGGTAGCTGCGTAGGTTTCTCTAGGTGGTGACATGGTCAGTGATGATGTGGTGGTTTCACACGCAGATTCTCTGATTGAATGATATGAAGGTCTCGCAGATGTTATTAAAGGTGATTAATTATAAAGCGAAGATGAGGGATGTTTTAGGTAAAGTGGGAGGCTTTGGTCTTAACGGAAAGCATGCCTGCTTAGTCAGGAAGCCGCGACAATAGCGCTCTGCCCTTCTTGATTAGAGACTCTGGGGCTCTAATCACGGAATCCTCCCTATACTCCTTGTAGAAAGCGATAATGGAAATCAATAACAAAATTAATGGGTGTGGAAGAAGATCTACACATCGGAAGCACTTTGAGCTCATGGTGTCACTGACGTACGTATCTTTTAGTGGTGAGGTACAAATGCTTACAAGGACGTGTCTAGTGCTCCCGAATTCATTTTTACAATGTTCATTATAAAAACTGTGTGAGGAGATATCGTTATCCGTTGCGGATAGCGGAGGCGTGGACGACAGACAAATCGATACACGACCCTACTTCGGTTTACGACACCGCCCATCGCAATGAAAGTGAGAAATTCACGGTCATGGTACCAAAGAACCTCTAAAAATGAACCGAATGCTACCGAAACCGGGCGGACGCTTGAAGGAATGCTCTTACAACGTTAGCATGTCCCCGAAGCTGAGGACAGTCAAGTGCAATGTCTCAGACCGGTGTGGACTCCAACTCAGCTTGAACCATCTGCATTTGCCCAGGATCCGGTCGCAAAGCTTGGAGTCATGAGAATATACATCTAGTGATGATACCAGTGCCTTAATATGAGCTTGCATTACGATAACGAGAATCATTAGCCACATTGAGAGAAAACGATTGCATATTTCCCGCCCGATATGCGATTTGTCCACATCCCTAGCTATACCCTTGTCGCTCATGTCTCAGTATTAAAACACATCGAGGCGATTGGAATGTAGGGGCAAGTCAATGGGGTAGTGAATGCATACCGACCAAGTATAAAACCTGCTATCCCGGAAGCACGGAACCCACCAGCTCAGTTCTTCCTCATATCAGCAACCTTCGAATCATCATTTAACTCTAAGCAGACATGCAGTTTTCGACGATATTATCGGTCGGCCTGACCATTATGGGTGCTGCAGAAGCTCAAAAGGTATGATGGAAAGCCTCCTTGTGGGTACCCCAATACTGACCTCGGTGTCCAGGCCAGCTACTCCTCCAGCAGAGATAACCGAAACAAAACGGTTGTTGGCAACGGATTCCGCTGCTATGAGTATTCGTAGGTCCGACAGCTCATCAAAGTCTTGCGTATTCTAATCGTGCTATAGCGGCAAGGTTAAGCACGTCGATGCTGAACCAGGTGTGCAAGCCACGTTTTACAAGTAAGTGGCGACAGACAAGATAACTCCTGTTTCCGAGACTAAAGATTGCAAAGTCAGCCACACTGCTCGGGCAGTAGGCAGGTGGAGACCTGGGGCTCAACAACTCTCGACGATACCTTCGAATTTCAATCCATCGAATTGACAAAGTACAGGGGCTAGATCAGGAGAAGAGCTAGTCAGTCTGTAGTCTGTATCAGAAAACTGGGCTGCCGACGAGAAGGTATGGCCTGTTGGATAATGTCGCTAGAGAAATAATAAAAGAAAGCCTCTTGCGGATATTTCAATGCAATCTATTTACTAGACATGCAACACTGTCCTTTCCATTAAGACTGGCACAGGCGCGCGCTCAGTTATGTGCCTGTGCACTAGAGCGTGACATGGCGTACTGTGAAATACGACAAATACGACGATCAATTGGCGCCAAACTTATCTCACCCACCGACACCTTTAACTTCCCCAAAAATAATATTGGCATTTGATATACATTTATTACCAGACATTATCGCATTAAAAGCGGAAACCCTACTATTTTATGCCCGCCATGACCACAGATACGACGCTGCTCCTCGATGTCCTGCTCAAAACAGTGAAAGAAACGCTCTTTCCCCTCACCAGCACAAGCGGTCTGGAATCCCGCGAAGCCAGCATCTTTGGCTCTGCAATACTGTCTTGTTCGCGGCTGGAATTGCTCACTGTAGCTACCAATGAGGATCATGTTTCTCCTCTCTCGCATGGCGAGATCAACTGCATTCAGCGGTTTTATACCGTCAACTTCCCAGACTCTACTTCAAGACCTGACAGTCGGGAATGTATTTTTCTGTCAACACATGAACCATGTAGCATGTGCTTGAGCGCAATTGCATGGTCGGGATTTCGAAAAGTGTACTTTCTTTTCACATACGACGAAACAAGGGATGTGTTCCGAATTCCAGAGGATATTGACATTATCAAAGAGGTGTTTCAGGTCAAAGGGACCGAAACCGATGAGCAAGTCAAAGAAAGAGATTATTATAACCGCGAGAACAAGTTCTTTAGGAGTCAGTCCCTTAAGTCACTCGCAGAGAGTTTGTGTATTGAGGACCGGGGAACATGGATGCGCCAGATTGAAGAAGTGAAGGAGCTATACACAGGATTAGATAAGTCTCATGTTTGAGTGCACAAATTGAAATAAGTTCGCTAAAACTTCGCGAGGTGGCATTCAAAATGACGGATATTCAATACTCTGCGTCTTGGTAATATACTGACTCTTTTAAGATAGTTTTTCCGGCGGTGGGATAGGTCTAAGGGTTCCTTTATGGGGGCTTTAGGTAGCTAGAAGGAAGACTATTAATTGACGGAAATACATCGCAGGGGGGCTACAGTCCGTATCGGACAAGGTCGAAGATATATGTTACCTCTAAAGGATTAAAAGAGGGAATGTTTCCGTCAGGTTGTAAGAAGTTGTTTGAATGATTGTATCGCCACATAGTGTCTAGGACACGAGTTGAAGGCTTAAAATCAGGCGGTTGGAAGTCGCTATAAAGGCCCCGGGACATATTATACCGCAAATAGCTGTTCTTTGGTCCTCAGGCTATGAAAGAAGCATGCCGCAACTACAGCTGCTTTTAGCTCAAGTAGTGGCATTATGCCGGTGACATTTGATTGCAATCAATGTTGACCCATATGTTTAAAGTTATAGTCTTACATATAAACTAAGATTGGCTGCGTGCTAGATCTAGCAATATATTCACAAACTTCAGTGTACATTTGGATTTGAAGGTACAATTTAGGCCTGATGTTGAATTACACGTGACATAGTATTTTCATGTCAAAGAGACTACTGCTTGTTAAGCTTGTAGTAAAAGATAAGCGGAGTGCTGCTATCTGAATTTAACTACAATGCAAAGTTAGTTAGCAGAAACTCGCTCACTGCACCCGCTTTAAAAAAAGTTTAATTTGCCGTTTAACTCAGCACATCCATCGCTCTTCACAATATTTGAGTGTTTACTATAAGGCCGGAAAAGCCAAACTACAAAAGTTGCCATACGCTATTGCACAGTGTAATAGGATCGATTGTTAAGTCAGATTCATTTAATCAGGAGCTATCACTCAAAATACAATCAGAAATTCCCTGCTGACTCCGTATTAGGCCCGTTAGACATACTCGTATTGCCTATGCTGCATGATGCACATGTTTGCTGCCGAGTCAATCAGGCTCTGAAGGTTTGTTCCGTCGCCACGAGCTTTGTAGAGACATCTACTGGACGGGGTCGTATCAGGCGTAATTGTAATATCGATAGTGCCATCCAAGTTGGTCTTGTATAAGTACTCGAATCCTTGGTTGTACCCTTCAGAGTCATCGACTCCAACATCTGGCTTCGGGGCCAAATTACCATTGTTCGAATCCTCGTACTTTGGAATACCGATACTACCGGTGGTCTCACCATGAGACTCGCTATTGTGCTCAAGGGGGTCATCGTACGCAGGTTTAAAAGGAAGGGTTGAAAGAGGGCCAGGAGGGCCAGGATGAACAGGACGAGGGCCAGGCAGATTCTGATGCTCGATAGACGGGTTTGCATAGCCAGTTCCTCCTCCATAGCAACAGTGTGTGACTTCGTTATTGAAGCTTCTGAAAATACAGGCCTGTCCTTCAGTAAAACTCGTGATGTAGTTGGATCCAGGACAGCGGCCGAGAAATTCGGCATCAGCAATCGCGGCTCGACTGCTCAGCTCATGGCTCTCGCCATTCTATGCAACTAATTTAGCCATAGTCCTAATTAAATAACGCCGTGAAATTTCTATACTTACAAGAGGCACGGCAAGGCTGGTTTCAGCCAAAGCACACACTACCGCAGCGAGGAAGATCTTCATGTTGACGAACTATGAACCAAATTTGGAGTTAAATTGATGAAGTAGATGAGTGGCCCGAAAAATCAGGGCAGGAAATCAGCTGGCCCGCACAGCATATATATAAAGGCAAGAGGTTGGAGTAGTATCCAGGACTGTAATTCTAGCAGGGAGAACTCAGGAATTCGGGACATGATGTTAAGCTATAAAGGACTTAATTTAACTCAGTTAGTCTACTCTCCCTCCAAGTTAGTAAGGGCTCAGGGAACGCCGCAGTTAGTAGCTTGTATTCGTTTCGTCTACCTCGATGAGTGCATTCCTGTAATCGAAGCCGGTTCTGGTTTTGCAACGCCGTCTCAATCTTTGCTCCGCTAATTATCATCACTAAGCCTCATCTGAAACATGTAAGTGCACAGCTTGAAACACGTACCAGGATGTAAAGATCTGAATTCCTACTGCTACATACCATCTCGGATTTTAGTCCACATTCCTAACCAAGCGGTAACAGTCAGAATGTCTATAGCTGGTGGTGACTGCCATTAGCCCCGTCTGACTTTGTCAACCAATCCTGATTCAAGATATTGCACTTCAACAGCAACCAGCCTTCAATCGCACAAATGGGGTTCCGTTGGTTAGTTTGCCATGGGAACAGCCCCGGTAAAGCAACTCCTGGAGATCAGTGCAAGCCCGCAACGAAGCGATTTCTGTTTTCATGATCTGCTATTAGAGAGGCTATTTCCTAATAATTGTGCCTTTTTCTCTCTTATCCATTAGTATGAATACATCTAGATTTACTATGTCGTTGGTTTCCTCCTAAACCTCTTACCCTTCTTGATTCAAAGCCTTACAGAGACGCTGTTTTGCCCTTCTGGTTTTTTTGCAAAGCCAGTATAATTTGCGCAACATGCGTCGTCACCGCAAACAGTTCCATCGTCTCATCAAATAGCAGCACCTCCAGGTCTAGCAGCACCTCCAGGTCCATCCTCCCTTTCACGATACTCTTGGCCTCGGTCCGTAGGTATAGCCAGCGGACACCTTCTGGCGGCAAGCTCTTCTTCATATCCGTCGACATGGACAGCGTCACATGAAGAGTCTGCAGCACGATCTTGTTGGATCCATCACGATCCAGGGCTTTCCAATCCTGCTTCCCTTGTTCTCGGGCTTTCTTTTGAGCAGCCGCAAACCCTTAGCGTGGCGGCTACGCTGCGCGTCGGTAGCGGTTCGTTAGTGTTGTGCGGAAATAAGTTTTCCTGGATGGGCAGGCTGGCGTCCATGATAAAATAGACAGTCTCGTTGGTCCACCGGGCCCTACTGTCCTTGTTTTGAAATGCACAAGACCCTTGCGGGTGGCAGTCCCAACCGGGGCAGATCCACTGCTCGATGCACCTGATCTCGGCTGGCCACGTCTTGGGGATACATGTCATGATGTAGGCGTGGCCTGGGCGGAAGCTGTCTGGATAAAACGCCGTCTGGCACGACACCCAGTTTGTGTCGGTGTCCATTTCTAGTCTAGACAGGTCAACCCGTTGGGGTGGTGGCGATAACTGCCAGTGAGTTTGGAGAGTGATACCGGGCAGGGAGAAATTGGCGACCCTGACGCATTTTTTTCCCCAATCAGTCAAAGAACCGTTGTTGTTCCATGTCGTACAGTAGGAGGAGTCTTCGCGTACGTTGCATCTGCAGAAGCGGCCACTTTGTCGTTGCCTTGAAATAGCTCGACACACAACCTGGACCATCCTTTCCCGACACCCACTTCACGGAGTTTCAAGTCGACAGGCTTCTCGGGGAAGATGGGACCATAGAATTGGACGACAGACGAGCGCACATCTGTCTATGTGCGCATCTTGGAATGCTGGGAGACGAAGAGCACGGCGAATTTGGCCATTGCGCAGGCGACTTAGCCGCCGACGCTCACTATCGTGGAGCGGGGTTGTTAGAGCCATCGGAATCCATACAAAATGACCCAGCGGACGCCGCTTCAAAGGGAGAAGGTGTAGTACCTGCGCCAACAGCTATGTCTCTGGAGAGCCGAACGGAGCATTTCGGGCCAGAAACGGAAATGTCGAGTGCTGCGCATAGACTAGTAGGAAGCCTGGCGGTGGCCATGTTCTACACCTAAGATGCGCGATTAAGACTGGAGCAGATCGATCAACTACGAGCACAAACGAGTGACGCGAACAAGCCGAGAAATGCCCCTCGCATACTCCGCGCTCCAATCAATTGCAGCATGCAGGTTATTTACGTATCTGTCAATTACGTTTCTCCTTCTATCAGGAAAGCGCCCACATCGTACGAGTCACCCGCCATTCAATCCAGCGCCTTTCCACCACCCCTCGTGTGAGGTTTCAGCTCTCCGCGGATGATCTGCGTCGTTCGCCATGCAGCCCATTCATTCACAGGTCGGAGCTCATCCTCTTGGTCCGGCCGTACCGGCGGAATCAGACCACCGTGGAGCCTGCGCATCGAGGCATCGCTCCGCGGACGAACCAAGTAGGCGACGCTCGTGCGCGGGACCAACGCCTGATCGCCCGGAGCCGTGATGACACGATGCAACGAGCTGCGAAGCAGTCCGCCCGTCCACTCAACAATTGTATCTCCAATGTTGACGATGGCGCATCCCGCTTCCGGCTTGACATAACGCCAATTAGCCATGGTATTTTCATGGCCGGCTGGCAGAATTTGCAGGCCGCCCACTGCGTTGAACAGAATGGTTAATGTGCCAATGTCTGTGTGGCCGCCGAGACTGATGCAGTTGTATTGAGGGCTGGCCTGTGACTGCCTGAGAAGGAGGCGCACCGACGTTTCTGATATCTGGTCAAGTGGGCTCAGCGCGCTTAGCGTCCCTGCTTGGAGACCTAACCGCTTGTCAAGATGGGCCAGAACCACATTTGCCACTGAGTTTGCATCCTGAATAAACCGCCTGATATCGCTGCGTTTGCTCTCAATGGGACTAGCATTCATCCGAGGGGGGCAATTGCCAAGCATGTCATCTTGCTTTATAGAGTACAACTCCATGCAATCGGTCTTCCCGTCGTCTGTCTTCAGCTTGCCCTTCTGCTTATATCTGCCAGCTCGTGTTAGTAGACCGCTCCAGGAGATGGGAGTTGAGGCATGTCTTGGTGGGCCGAGGTCGAGCGCACCCACCCAGTAAGGTCATGAGGAGGCTTGTAAGCGTAGCTATCCAGCGTTGCCTGGTCGAGGGCGAACGTCTCAGCCGTGAGGTCAAACATGTTTCCCGCATCGTGTAGCATTATTTCGCCCTCGTTCGAGTCTTTGAGGTCTAACAAGAAAAATCCCCACTCGCGACAGGCATCAAACAAACGCTTGGACTCGGCATCGCTGTTCTTCTGCAATGCTGGGAACGACACTTTAGGCAGCGACGCTAACGGGACGTCAGGGGGGAAAGCAGGGACCTGGTCAAAATACTTGGCTGTTGGCATTGTGGGCAGTCGCGCGGTCTCGGTACCGAGAATGCTGAGCTGCTAAGAACGAAGTCGCAATAGAGAGAGTATGTATGCGCTTTTGTATCTCTTGGTGATCCTCGCTGAAATGCTTATATACTTTGGATCCGCCACGTGACAGCCCCTAACTAACGTAATCATGTCAGCTCTCAGAGCCAACAGACAGACAAGCGACCGTACGTATCCATTAATAATACCTAGGTCCGAGGCATCTGCTCAACATTCGGACCCACAGCCACGAAACAACCTGTATCATATACCGGCATACGAGAGCTGGGGGTGTGTGCTTTGAGTGTGTGCTTTGGGTCGACTATGTGACGACACTGGCAATAGCTTCAGCCACATTGAAAATAGCCTCAATTAGATAGCTGTCAGAGACTACTACTTGTGGGGCATTCAGGGACCGCGTGACGTCGTGAATCTAGTGGTGCACCTCAACCTATTAGAGGAGAGTATCATGCAGCTAGCAAACTCTTCACTGCGGGGTAGCGGCGAAGTATAAGTAGGGAAGGAGGAGACCACATTGTTTGTACGCCAGAGATTAAGACCGTTCACAATATAGTGCTACCTTGTTGCTAAGAAGCTACGAATACCTCAGAAGTCTTGCCTATCACTCCGCTTTACCAGCACCTAAGTCGTGACAATAGCTGTGATATAGGTAAAGTATCAGTCTAATTCCTTTTCAGAATAGCTATAATACATGGACAGTTCCACTGGATCAGACATCCATAGCTGCTCATATTGCTCACATTGCGACATGTTCCATCTTCAATTTGATGTTGGAATCCTGCCGCCAAGCACACCAAGGAGCATGGAGCGAGTCACCTGGTCACCTTTCGGCCACTCTATTTATACGACGATATTAGGCTTCGTATCTTGACTTGTTTTCTCCCTCTCAGACAGACAGATAGACTGATTGAATATATTGCATTTTGAAGCCAACGCTGTGCAACGATCTAGATCGTTGGCTTCAAAATGCAATATATTCAATCAGTCTATCTGTCTGTCTGAGAGGGAGAAAACAAGTCAAGATACGAAGTGTCACAAGTGAGCAGCTATGGAAGTCGGTCTCTAAGGCAGTGGACAAATGTCCTTGATTTCTATCTAATTGGCGGGAATTCGACTACTATTTATCTCTACGATATTCCTTCTTTCGTGCATTTATTCCATTCCATTGATTCTGACGATATCGTAGGTTTCCGGCGATATCGTCCGTTTCCGGTGATGTTGAATTCCTCGTGCGGGGCGCATTCCTCAGCATCGTTCAATTCCGACGATATTGAATGCTTCCGGTCGTACGATTCTGTTGAATTTGAATGCTTCCGGTAATGTTGAATGATTCCGGTCGCATTGTGCGTTTTCGGTGATATTGAGTGCATCGTTGAGGAATGTTTCCTGTGACGCCTACGTCGGTTTGGTGTGACCGCTCACGTGCACACCTCACACATAAATGCCCCCTCCCTCTCTGCCCCTCCCTCTCTGCCCCTCCTTCTGCCCCTCCTTGAACTTCCATCTGCCCTTGAATCCAGACGGCACACTTCAACCTTATTATCTTGACCCCTCTTGAAAGCATTTGTATTCCGTACACACTTGGAGGAAAGTCATATCACAAATCCAAACAATCCGCAAAGATGCCACCAACAGATGCACTCCGTAAGTAAACTTGAAGACCTTTCTAGTCCCAGTCCTTCTGTTCCCTTACACGGAGGCAAAAGAAAGAAAAAAGCATTTAGCTCATTGTTAAATGTTAGAACCTCCTTTGAGCGAGGCTGAGCGTGCAATTTGCAAGGCATATGGCGGTTGGACTAGCTTCATGGCTTCTATGGGCCTCAAGCCGTGGGACGACGAGGACGCCGACGAGGGTAAGCACATATTAGCGACATTCGTGGCAAATGACAAGGAAGAAAAAGCTTCCAAGGAGGCAAAAAAGAATAACGGCGGTGCCAGCGGTAGCTGATGGGGGAATTACATATCAGAATGTCCAAGATCTAGGCGAGAGGTTGGCGTAGTGGTTTGGCAGCTTATTTATTTATGTCCAAACCCTCGGTTATTTTGGCAAGGCTGGGGTCGTCCTGTAAGGCTAATGGCAAATGCACTAAAAAATACCTGCTTTTGTGAGGCTTTTGGCGTAGGTCCGCGGTACCTTCGGAGCGCCGAAGGAACCTAACACTGTCGCTTTCTTCCGGTTCTCTGCTGCCTCGGATTAGGCCACTTCGGCGCTCCGAAAGGTACTGCTGTTGGAATGCCGCCAAGCACAATAGGAAGCACGGAGCCTATCACGTGGTCACCTTTAAGCCACGATATTTATACGCCGATATCGTGCCTTCCACGATGACTTCTTTTCTTCCTTCTTAGATAACCGATTTGACTATTATTGAATATATTGTATTTGAAGCCGATGATCATGATCATTGCACAACCCTGTGCAACCCACAACTGCAGACCTACGCCAAAAGCCTCACAAAGGCAGGTATTTTTTAGTGCATTTGCAATTGGCCGTACAGGACGACCCCACCGGCGCACCTTACCTCCTGAACCTAGGAATTGGAAGGAATTAGCAGACCACCCATACGGTCATCAATTCAAGGACAATTCCACTCACCAGACATCCATAGCTGCTCACTTATGACATGAGACTACTGAATTGTGATGACTTGTCGGATGCACAACAAGCTACTCATAACGCAGACAGCGCCGTAGTCGTTGCATTGTGAAACCTGATGAGCGCTTCGTATGAATTGCGATGCGACAAGACACGTTTTGTAACGCGTTTATAAAACATGCTCAGCTTCATTTAAATTATCACCGAGACCGGCCCAAAGACTTTAAGAGCGGTAATCATTGCGAGTTCAAACTAGTCAAGATATTGCATAATCGTAGGCATGATACAAGCATATTTAGCCAACAGCTGTCAAGGTTATGTCGTTAGTCAAACACTCGAGACGCGCGTGCCAGACTCAGCGCCTCCTTCTGATAGGCGATGCTCGAACTCCTGTATCATGGCTGCCCTACGCATTCCCGGGCTCCCAGACATCAAGACCGCGTAGAGCACATGTTTTGGGCTTGCTACTTTTGTCGACCCCAAACGCACACCCAAGGCTCACGTATGCCGGAGTCTGACACACAACCAGCAATGCTCCGTACACTTCGTAAAAGGTTGTCGCAGCGGCCTTCCGTAATTCGTAGTGACCTTTCTCTTTCCGAGATCAAATGGTCTAACAGTTTGCTCAATAACTATCAAGCTACTGCACACTTCTATTGAACATAATAAGCAGGACTATAGGCACAAAACACTTAATAGAAAACTTCGGAGGAAAACTTCGTAAATTCTTGACTGTCTTGTCCTTGATGTTCCGAAAAGGGAATAACCGCATTACTTATAGCTACAACGTTTATTCTGACCAAATTGGTCAAGTCCATAACTCACGTGAGTTCAATCCCTTCACCCTAGAGGATCTATTCCGCCCAAACACTACTAACAACATAAATCGCGGCTGGTCTCTGGTAGGATTTAACTCATTTAATCTCCGCGTAGTTGCGGTGCTTGCTGATTCTTATGCTGTGCTTCTAATTTTAGAAGGCGTCGATAGGCATTTGCTAGTCAGCATGAGAACCAGCATACAGAGACTTCTCCACACTAAATTTTACAATTAGTTCTTTGTATCTAGTGGAGAATACGAGGTGCATTGTTATAGCCACGATGGACCCCGGCTAGTGGTTTGTAACTAGCTGAATGGAGACATATTAGTCGTTTCTAGCTTTAATTGACACTAATAGGTTAGTTGATAAATGACGTTTACATGCAAATTGAAACCAATTCTGGAAGGGGTTTGGATCTTAAAATAATAATTATTTGAGTCGAAGGCGCAAATATGTCTCACACATCTGTCCGCAAATTTTTAACCTTTTCTGTCACGTTGAACGCGTCAACGACGAGATACCATATTTGTCTCAAAGGATGGGAGTATCGGCATTTATTGCTGTTTTCGCAGCATGTGTTGCCTTTCCTGGCCTCGCCGATTGTCATTCGATTCCTGAGACGGTTTTGCATGAGAAGCGTGACGGCATCCCCGAGGGCTGGGTCAGGACAGGAAAGGCCAGTGAGAGCACATCGGTCAACTTGCAGATTGGTTTGACTCAGCAGAATCTCCACGTCGGCGAGAAATTTCTCTATGAAGTCTCCCATCCCAGATCTGAGCGGTATGGCCAGCATTGGACGCCGCAAGAGGTCATTAACGCATTCGCCCCGTCGGAAAATGCCATTTCGGCTGCGTTTGGGTAGCTTCAAAGCAACGGAATCACTGGTGGTCAACTCAGTTCCGGCCGAAATTGGATAAAAGTCAAGACCACGGTTGAAAAGGCTGAAAAGTTGTTGCATACTTCATATTTCGAATTCGAGAACACCCAGCAAGGTGATACGAGAAGCGTAGTTGCTTGCGAGTCGTATAGCCTCCCGAAAGACTTACAAGAACATGTCGACATGATTACTCCGACCGTTCACTTCGATGACGTGAAAAAAGCGTCGCCTCCCTTCCCTCAGCGTAGGGAGCTGCAAGTTGGCAAATTCGATAATAATAAACGGTATAATGACCTTCGGGCCTCATATATCGAGAATTGCGCTGAGCAAACTACCCCTGAGTGCATACGAAGATTGTGAGTTCTCTCTATCCGTCCATTCGCTATCAAAAGGCGAGGCATTCGCATGACTCGTCCTGGAACTGGAACCGCAATGCTACTCGGGAAGTACGTAGGGGCAGGCGAGGGGATCTATCATGTACATCATTTAACATCTCCATGTCTAGGTACAACCTATCGGAAACTAGGGAAGATGTTAAAAACAACAGTCTCGGCATTGTCCTATACAGCCCTACAACGTACAGCCAAGATGATCTCAACACATTCTTTAAAGCACACGCACCACAAGTACCACCCGATACGGCACCTGACGTTCACAGAATTGACGGTGGTTTCATGCCAAACGGAACTGGCATAGATGTTGTAGGCGAAGGCAACCTTGACCTTTCCCACGCCATCTCCCTGACGCATCCTCTTCGGACGACACTCTTCCAAACTGGCGACTCACTAGGCAGTCAACCCGCAACGGACAACAACTTTTTGGACGCCATTGATGGATCATATTGCAGTTTTGAAGGTGGTGACGACCGAGACTGGGACGCTATTTATCCGCACAACAATACTAACATCCCTGGAGCGTACCACGGTCAACCCAATTGTGGCACTGAGACACCGACACATGTTATTTCAGTGTCATATGGCTCGAATGAGGGGGATAGGCCATTTAAATATCGCTCCCGCCAATGTACCGAGTTCATGAAACTGGGGTTGATGGGGGTTACCATCTTGTATGCTTCCGGAGACACAGGCGTTGCTGGCCTCAGAGGGCGTTGTCGAACTGAGAACGGAGGCTGGATCCCTCCTGGCAGCACTTATGGAGCTTTTATGCCCAGTGAGTATTCCATCATGACCATAGCGCCGCTTTCCTCGCTGCAAATCGATCTTCCGTCTTCATGAGAATGCAGAAAAGGTCCAACTGACGATTTCTCTCTCGTTGCCTAGCCTGGCCAGCAGCCTGTCCTTGGGTCACCGCTGTAGGTGGAACAGGGCTTCCCAAGAACGGTACCATCAATGACAAAGAGATTGTTGCACACACTTTCTCTCCCGGTGGAGGATTCAGCAACTTCTTCGCTCTGCCCGATTACCAAAAGGAGGCGGTCGGATACTACTACGCTAATCACGATCCCGGGTACGATTCTTCCAGATACAATAGCACGCAGCAAGTCAGAAGTTATCCAGATGTGGCCTTGGCTTCGCAAAACTTTATAATCAGCGTCCAAGGCAAGCTTATGGCTTAGGGACCCCGAATTTTCCCAAGCTAAAAGAGGCTTTCTTAGATCTACCGTAGCTTTGTTTCTTATAGCAGGGTAAATTTGCTCTTATACTCGATGTTGGGTCCCCAGATACTGTGTGGGCGGAAAGGAGCCTCTAGGGTGGTCAGAATTAGTTCATGTGAGGTTTTGGGTTTGACCGTATTGGTCAGATCGGATGGCATAGCTATAACTAGGAGGCTTATCCTTCTCGTAGGCAGATCATCATCGAATTCAAATGTTTTCCCCGGAGTTACGAAGTGTGTCACGGGCGGGAGCTTTGCTTCGCTACCTATAATGACTGAATTGCTTGATTGAATTGCGCAGTAGCCGAATATTCCCCGAAATAACGGGTTTGACCGTTTGATCTTGCTAAAATCTCTGCCTACTCACTACTGCTTATGTCGGGTTCGCCATCTTGCTGCCCTCCAGCACGCCAACCCGTGGATCCCAACTTGACAACCCTGTGTCTAGTCCAGTTCCATTAAGGCATTGTAGTGCCTCGAGTGTCGCTGGGCTCATCGAAAGCCTTTGTGTTGGAATGCCGCCAAGCACAATAGGAAGCACAGAGCTCGTCACGTGGTCACCTTTCTGCTACGATATTTATACGACGATATCGTGCCTTCCACCTTGACTTCTTTTCTTCTTAGATAACAGACACTTATGAATATATTGAATTTGAAGCCGATGATCTAGATCATTGCACAACCCTGTGCAACCCACACTTTGCGAAGTCAAGAACAAATTGGCGAGGCTGAACCATCTTTTGCAATCAGAAGCTATCGCAAAAACATCGAGCGCCAATTGACTAAGCTATGAGAATGATTAGTGATGCGCCATCCACCAACTGACTAGGTCATCATTTCCTATGTCTCCATCCGCATGTACCTATCAAGCTGATTGCCTGTCGCCGCTATTCTGCTTGTTCTACTCTTCACCCACTGCCTGAGCTCGCTCGTTTCATAACGCTTGTCGACTGTTGCCAATTTCGTTGCACTCTGCACCGCAGATTTCTTTTAGGGCCCTTTCTAGCGTGCACCAGCGGTTCAATTCATCAAAATACCTGGACAGCCCTACTTTGGCGCCTCGAACCTATACAAGCTGCTCTTCTATTGCCCAGTTTATCTCCGAATATTAGACTCCCAGTCCATGCTGAAGAATAATTGCGACCGAGAGAGGCGGAGATTCTCCCAGCTTAACATAATTCTCACTCAGCTTCTGCCATACATTTGTAATTTATATTCATGGATGATGGCGATCTTCATAGCCGATGTCTCCCGCCTAACATTCACTCACTAGCTTGCGTGGTCTAGTATTGTTGGAATGCCGCCAAGCACAATAGGAAGCATAGAGCCTGTCACGTGGTCACCTCCAAGCCACGATATTTATACGACGATATCGTGCCTTCCACTATGACTTCTTTTTCTTCTTCTTAGATAACAGACACTTATGAATATATTCAATTGAAGCATTTGATCTAGATCACTTGCACAGAGACCCTGTGCAACCCACAAGTATACTCATCAGAAATATGTTCTGGCAGGGCACTATCTTGTGATCGGTGGGAAGGCAAAGCGACTTCACAATCGTCAAGGCAAGCGGGACGTTGGCGGGCATGGCTAGGACGTTCTTGCGCATATGCCGGAGAGCATCAACCAATAATTCGATAGGCATCTACAATTAGCACGGGCTCTATTTTAACAGCTAGTGCTCAAACAGCATGGTTTTTAATCTAGATTTAGGGCGTATTAAGGATGATCTAGAAGGACAGCTTCAGAAGTAACCTTTTTCTTAACTCTAAGAGTCGGGTCTGCAGCATGGGGCATAGCCCGTGACATGTTGGTATATCAGCTGATCTATTAACTCTCAATAGGAGCTCTTCACGTACATGAAATGCAAGGATAAAGCAGTCCGTCGGCCAAGTGCCTAGGGATGCTTGAAGCAAGCACAGCTTAAGCGATCAATCACCCTCTACCTGTCTAAGTGCCAGTGGGATCATGCAGTTTCGGCAATTGGGTTTCAGTTAAACTACTCTAACGAGACAATCCTATTAGTGGTAAACAATGCGATAACGACAAACAACAAAGACAAAAAATTTTCTACTAGCGTCTTATAATCGCCCTTTTTACTTATGTCTCTTCAGCGTTGCGACCATTGTAATTGGTCCAAGAGACAAATCTAGCCTAAATTTATGTTGGCAGATCCTACGGGACGTCTTAGTCTGAGCAATGGGTAGGTGTCACATCTAATGATGGACCGAGGGTCGTATTTAGGTTGATAATTTAGATGTATCAATAGATGCAGGTAAATAATTATGTTGAAGACTAAGTAGCGACCTGAAGCCACACATATGAAAAACATAATACCTTATTCCCCAGGGTTTTCTGGGTTCTCCGCCGCTAGACCTTATTTTTATTACATTATTTAGTCTTATTTGTCACTGTAATAAGATGATTTTATGTATTTCTTTGTTAATATTCAACGGTTTCATCAATGATTACCTCAATACCGCGCAGACGGTATGAAATAACCTTTTTAGTTATGGGGCTCACGCATGACTCGACCCAAACCACATCATTGAGTAAGAAGGGGCTAGGCTTACGAGTCCGCGCAGACGGTATGACATAACCTTATGAGGTATGGGGCTCACGCATGACTCAACCCAAACCAAATCTTAAAGAAGAAGGGCCGAGGCTTACGAGTTAACTTAAAAGTTAGTTCATATGCCTACTTATAAGTAAAGAACTACTTACTATCGTTATAGCGAGGTCTATTAATAGCAGATCCACAAGATGCCAAAATTTAAAAAGCTTATTTGCATTAATATAGTTAAAACAATACAGACATAGATATAGGTATAAATGGAACGAAATAATTAATAAGGTAAAATAGACAATATGCTTACGCGTTCACGCCTAAAGCAAACTTTGTGTCTAACTCGAATTGTAAATCTTGACTCAGAGCCTATCGCCCAATATATGAACACGTGGATATCCTTTCTTTTTATAGGTATAAATACGCCTCCTTGTCGAAATACTAGCTCTAAATTTCGAAATACAAAACCCAATACCTTTATCCCTATTACACCTGAAATTACATTCTCTATAGTCTCAATACAGGCCATACTACCTACACTCTATAATCTCTTGCTATTCCAGCTTGATATCATCAGTATACGAAAATGAAGCCTGCACTTATTCTTCTTCTCACTGCGGCATTAGGTAATGCTTTACCACAATCTCGTGGTGTTTCAACTGCGGCTAATGGGTCGAAACTACCATGGGTCGAGTACAAGAAAGATATTAAAAGTTGCAGCGACGCAGTAATGTTATTGCCTCCCCGCGAGTATTATGAGGAAGTCTGTGGAACAGAGCATTTCTGTGCTGCTTTTAATCCCAATAATACAACTAAAAAGGGGCTTTAGAACGCTGTCAAAGAATATAGCTTTAAAGATAAGCAAGTATGCCTTGTAGCCTATAAGCCTAGGCCTGTAGTTAATGTGGCTAATACGAAGAAGCCTATAGCTAATGCAGCTAATACAGCTAATATAAAACTGCCCTAGGTTAAGTACAAGAAAGATATTAAAAGTTATAGTAACGCAGTGAAATTATTGCCTCCCCGCAAGTATTATGAGGAAGTCTATAGAACAGAGCATTTCTATGCTGCTTTTAATCCTAATAATATAACTAAAAAGGGGCTTTAGAATGCTATTAAAGAATATAGCTTTAAAGATAAGCAAGCATGCCTTGCAGCCCATAAGCCTAGGCCTGTAGTTAATGCGGCTGATACGAAGAAGCCTGTAGCTAATATAGCTAATGCAGCTAATACAAAACTGCCCTAGGTTAAGTACAAGAAAGATATTAAAAGTTGCAGCGACGCAGTGAAATCGTTGCCTCCCCGCGAGTATTATAAGGAAGTCTGTGGAACAGAGCATTTCTGTGCTGCTTTTAATCCCAATAATACAACTAAAAAGGGGCTTTAGAACGCTGTCAAAGAATATGGCTTTAAAGATGAGCAAGCATGCCTTGCAGCCCACAAGCCTAGGCCTGCAGTTAATGCGGCTGATACGAAGAAGCCTGCAGCTAATGCAGCTAATGCAGCTAATACGAAACTGCCCTGGGTTGAGTACAAGAAAGATATTAAAAGTTGCAGCGACGCAGTGAAATCGTTGCCTCCCCGCGAGTATTATGAGGAAGTCTGTGGAACAGAGCATTTCTGTGCTGCTTTTAATCCCAATAATATAACTAAAAAGGGGCTTTAGAACGCTATTAAAGAATATAGCTTTAAAGATAAGCAAGCATGCCTTGCAGCCCACAAGCCTAGGCCTGCAGTTAATGCGGCTAATACAAAGAAGCCTACAGCTAATATAGCTAATGTAGCTAATACAAAACTGCCCTAGGTTAAGTATAAGAAAGATATTAAAAGTTACAGCAATGTAGTGAAATTATTGCCTCCCCGCGAGTATTATAAGGAAGTCTGTGGAACAGAGCATTTCTGTGCTACTTTTAATCCTAATAATATAACTAAAAAGGGGCTTTAGAACGCTGTTAAAGAATATAGCTTTAAAGATAAGCAAGCATGCCTTATAGCCTATAAGCCTAGGCCTGTAGTTAATGCGGCTAATACAAAGAAGCCTATAGCTAATATAGCTAATGCAGCTAATACAAAACTGCCCTGGGTTAAGTACAAGAAAGATATTAAAAGTTGCAGCGACGCAGTGAAATCGTTGCCTCCCCGCGAGTATTATAAGGAAGTCTATAGAACAGAGCATTTCTGTGTTATTTTTAATCCCAATAATACAACTAAAAAGGGGCTTTAGAACGCTGTCAAGGAATATGGCTTTAAAGATGAGCAAGCATGCCTTGCAGCCCACAAGCCTAAGCCCGTAGCCAATGCAGCAAGTGAATAAAGCGGCGCTACTAAGCTACTACCACGAAATTGCAGTATAATTGGAAGCTTGGTTAGTTACCCTGCTTCGCAACTAAGCGGGGATATGACTTAAAATATAGGTTATATAGCATTCCTATTCTATACTGTTCTGTTCTCCTCTTTTCTTCTTTTCCATTCTATTTTAGAAGTATCAATGTCACAGAATTACCTTATTTGCAACGAGTGGATTACTTCCAATTTGTTCCGATAATTGAAGCATAAGAAGAGGTCTAATTCCTCGTCAAATTAGCTAGTACAAGGACAATTCCACTGAATCAGAATGAACATAGCTGCACTTTTGTGACAATATTTAAGACAGTGAGCATCATACCTAGGCGTTGGAGTCAAACCGAGAGCTTTGATATTTGTAACTTACTCATGTGAGTTCTGATACAGGCGGAGACTCATTTATAAGTCTACCCAAATTCGCGAGTTGACTCATTGGTATTGATGACGTGATATATCTCGCTTTCCACCTTACACATCGCATTAGTGTTATCTGATGAAGCAAGCGACGTCTAGTTGGTGTTGTCACTCCATTCTATATTCTATACCAGTTGAATTACGTTGTATTTAAGTCGCTTATTCAAGGCAGCAATTGTCTCTCTACTGGTGCGTGCGGATAGTAGTGAGAAAGCAAGTACTTAGGTTTCGTAAACTTATATTCATGCTACAACCCTACTCCACTCTTCTATTCTTGGTTTACACCTACGCAATTAGCATCTGCCCCTGCCAAAGATAACCCCCGCCGCGTTATTCCTACTACGGTCCTAGCACTACTGCCCAGTTTACGCGTCAAGACGCGTCGAGACACGTGCATGCACGCCCCCTCCGTATTTGATTTCAGTTAGGCACGTTCAATAATAGCATTAACACAATGAGAGGCAATTGACATTAATTAATAAGGTAATCCTATTTACTTTTGTAATATCAATCGGTATAGATTAGATTGCGATTCATGAGCATTGGGGCACATAGATTGAAAGCACAAAGGGAACTGGGGATGTTGAGAGGGAACAGTATCATTTACGTGCGTGTTTGTAAGTACATACGACATACATAAGACACAGATACTGAAATGGTGAAAATTGAAACAGCTCTGGCAACCTATGCATCTTGGGGGACTCGAAGACAATTCCAATTGCATGGGCTGCCCCTAAGCTAGTGTTGGCCCTCTTCACCCAAAACAGTGATCACGGGCTTTACCGCATGCTTGAAGTGCGTCGCGTGACATCGTCATGGTGCAAGGCAGCACTGGCTTTCAATGCTAGCATCGATATCAAGACAGGACGAAAATTATACTTGACTTATGCCGGCGCATACCCCCAGCTAGACGAGTTCAGTTCTCACCACGAACTGTGGTGGTTGGCGACGCAGCTGTCGGCCTTCAGTTTTTCCATTTAAGCTCCTCGTTGCTTTATGGATTATAACGCCAGGCTCAAAAATCTAATGACATTGCTGCGCTCTTGATACCTGGTGGCCATGTGTACCGGCAAAATTGGCGCCTGTCTACTATCTTAAAGCTTCATTTGGTTCGTCATGCAAAGAATCGAGTGGTAATTGATCGTTTCGAAATATATTCCTGCCGTGAGAGCGCCAGCGCAAAGCGAATTATTCGACAAATCGCATCGAGATGTGACCTAAGTTCGTTATATAACCGAGTTATATGTCTAAGCAGGCTTGGTTGAGCTCAAAAGTAGCGGCTGCTTGATGTCCTTCTTTTTATCGCCCCTGTGAACGGTTTTATTAGCATTCCAAAGCCGCAGTAGCAATCCGGGTCCGCACCTAAGTTTGCTTGTGACATATGTCAAGGCCACCTCTTGTATAAATCCCTGGTTGCGTTGACAACGGTAAAAAAGCAACGGCTGTATTCAGCGGCTTGTATGATAGTCACTGATACGGTTTTCCAGTTTATGGCGTTCCAGGCAGTAAGGCCTCTCTGGAACAGGTCGGGAGTAGCTCCACAGACCAGAAATGCTGTACCGAGCACAGCCATGGCTGTTTGGGGGTTGATATGGAAGGTGGAACTACGTATGGACCACTTTTCACTGCTGAAGACTGCTTCAGCTTGGAATTGCCTTCGTTGACAAAGGGGGTAATTTAGAACAGACATACTCATAAACCAGGCCTAGGCCAATGTTGGTCAAATGACTTGATATGATGTTCCCACTAGATGAAATTGTGTTTGCCATTATTGTCTACCCAAATTGAGCAAAATCCCGAACACAGGTTGGTTTGTTTGGTCCAGGCTTCAAGTACGTTCGCGACTCCAACGCGCCTGCGAGGTAGCGCGGACCGGATTACGTCAGTTTGAAAGACGTTACGGAGACTGATTCTATTTCACCCGGCAAGGAGAGTCACGATGGGAGAAGCTTGGATACGCCTTCCCTTATTCATGAAGTTTAACGATTCCTGGAAACCGCTTCGGAACGTACTTCTGAAGTGCTGAGTGCTCAATGCAATGCTTCCAGCTTGGAATTAGTGTTTCATCAGCTGATACAAAATTTGGAGAATGAATTGACAAAATGCTGGAGCAATTATTTTGTATTGATGTTTTCGATGCGCTTGGACAAAAGACCAACAAGCCAAAGCATACAAAAGGTAATGATTTGAGCCTCATTGCTTCAAAACAAGGCGCTGATGTTTCGAAGGCACTAGTCTTAGTCTACCGAAAACGCTTAGAATTTATGACCGCAGCTATCGATATAGTGACCAGAAAAGGGCCCACACTGATCGTCTACCAGGTCTAGTCAACTCCAGAGATGTACAACATCCTAGCCCACTGGCGTGGCGATACTTGACTAGGAATATGGGCTTAAGAATGTCTCTTAGCTTTGTGCCCAACACATGCATCCGGGAATGTGTGCCCTTGGTTTGTGCTTTTTAGACGATGTACAATTACAGAACGCCTTTGCAATCCCGGCATTGCCACGCAGAGTCTCCCTCTTTGCAGCACAAGAAGTCCTATATGACTGATGTTTTAAAATGCTTGCTACGGCATAAATTGCCACAACCCCGACAACCAATTTTACATCATTGACAAGATGGCACATCTCCACCAACCTCAATCATCAATATATCTTCGTAATTCGGTTTATTACGCTTTCAGTGAATGGACCTTTTGGCTACTACACCTGCACTTGACGAACGATTCTTACTAGGGCCCCGCGCACTGCTATCGCGGTTTAGCTATGGCTAAACCCATATGACCTCAGCGAATCGCCGGTAAAACCCCACGGTTGCGCTTGCGTAATTGAAGCGAGGCAAGCTTCAGTACAACACAGAGAGTTCCCATATGTTCTTGCCTAGCTACGTGATCATAACCCAACAGATATCATGCTTTGCGCCTCACGCAACAATAAAATTATTGTAAATTTAATATATTCTAAAGAAGGTGAGCACTTATAGTAGAATGGGATAAAGAATTGAAGGTGAAAGTGATACAATGGCGGCGTTGTTGACGATGTTGATTGACGAAGGAAGGTTGCGCCCGGCAGGCGTTGTGCACAGGGCAGCTTGTGTGGCCTGCACACCGATCCCGTGATAGGATGCCTGAATATGCGAGATAATAGGTCACTATTAGGCAAGCCATGTTGTTGCATAGTAATTTGTATGCGGTGGCGTGGGATGTGGGACGTGGCCCTACAAAAGAGCAGGTACAGCCCCGAGGAGCAAGAAAACACAGCTCCGAATATCACTGCCCCGCACATACGCTATAGCGATGACGAACCGCTCTGGTTCAGATGGTATCGATGACGGTCGCGCTCGTGGACCCGAAAGGCGGCGACGGAGCTTTAACTACGGAATTGCTAGGCCAAACATTGTCTCGAAATCGTACACCCACAATGACTACGAGGTCGGCTGGATATGCGCCCTCCCGGTCGAGATGGCTGCCGCGAAGGCGATGCTGGACATTGTACACGATATACCTCTTAGCCGCCTCGACGACAGCAACGCATACATCCTGGGAAGTATTGGCAGGACCAACATTGTCATTGCCGTCCTTCCATCGGGACATTACGGCATTACCAATGCCACCACGGTGGCAAGTAATCTGCGGCGGACCTTTCCCTGCATCACCATCGGCCTCATGGTTGGAATTGGCGGAGGCGCCCCCTGCAAGGTGGATGTTCGACTTGGTGATGTCGTAGTGGGCGACAGGGTTGTCCAGCACGATTTTGGCAAGATCAGTAACAGGGGAAATTTGGAACGCATTGGTGTCATTAGCAAGCCGCCTCAGAGATTGCTGACCGCGGTCGCCAAGTTACGTGCAAATCATGAATCAGAACCGAGCCGGATTCCGGTCTTCCTACAGGAGATGCTCCAAGAGAATTCATTCATGTCGAGATACACTGGAATTGGGGGTCTGCGGGATAACCTCTATCAATCTAGATACGAACACATCGGTTCGTCGGATAACTGTGAGGATTGCGATCCTTCAATGCTAGTGAACAGACCAGCTCGTAGTAGCCCCAGCCCGAAAATTCATTACGGAACTATTGCCTCTGGGAATCAAGTCATAAAACATGCGCAGACCAGAGACTGCATCGCCCATGATTTAGGATGCTTATGCTTCGAGATGGAGGCAGCGGGCCTGATGGACAATTACCCATGCTTGGTAATCAGAGGCATATGCGACTATTGCGACTCTCACAAAAACAAGCATTGGCAGGAGCACGCTGCCGCCGTGGCAGCCGCATATGCAAAGGAGCTACTACTAGTTATGGCAGAGATTACTCTGGACGACTCAGGTTAGTAGCATGGTGATGTTAAGGAAGCTAGAGATTCTAACAACCTAAATGCAGAGCTACGACGGTGGCGGGAATATCAAGAAAGGCTCCGGGACTCTCTTTGGTTCGAAAGAATCAATGCTCACCGCTTCAATTTGAAGAAAAATCTTACCAAGACGTGCGAATGGTTGCTTAACCACAAAGACTATCTAAACTGGCTAGATCCAGAGAAATCACTGGAGCACAACAACTTTCTATGGATCCGAGGGAAGCCAGGCGCTGGCAAGTCGACTATCATGAATTACGCCTGCACAGAGTCCACGAAACATGAATCAATTATCACTTTATCTTACTTTTTCAATGCAAGAGGCGAGGATTTAGAGCGATCAGCAGTAGGCATGTACCGGTCTTTGTTGTTTCAATTGTTGGAAGCTATGCCGACATTACTTGGGCTGTTTAACGCTCCTCAGCATGAAGGCGATTTGAAAAGAGTACATTCAGCCATCTTACGACAATCTAGCCAGGCCGTGTGGCCACTGAAGTTACTTCAAGACTTGCTATGTGACGCCATTCGACGTCTTGAAAGCAAACAAATCGTGCTCTTTATCGACGCTCTCGATGAGTGTGAAGATGGTGACGTAGAGGAGATGCTGGAATATTTTGAAGAGCTCTTGAAGGACGCCACTAATGATGGTGGGCGAATCAGACTATGCTTCTCCAGTCGGCATTATCCTCACATAGATATTCAGTGCGGTCGACAAGTGACGCTTGAGCTTCAGGGTGGTCATAAGGCGGACATTCATACCTACGTGCAAGCTAAACTCAAAGTCGGCAAATGCAAGCTTGCTGAGGAAATTAAGACCACAATCACCGACAAGGCTAGTGGTATCTTTATGTGGGTGGTTCTTGTGATCCAGATTCTCAACGCCGAGTATAAAGATGGCCGGATCTTCGCCGTCAGAAAGCGCTTGGATACTATACCTTCGAAGCTAAGCGACGTTTTTAAGCAAATACTTGAAAGAGATAACAAAAATCTGGCCGACTTTCGTCTTTGCATAACGTGGGTGCTCTTTTCGAGGCGCCCACTCAAGCTAGAAGAATTTTACTTCGGCTGTGTGAGTGACCTACGACCAGATGAGCTGGACGTCTGGGATCCTAAGGAGATCACACGGGACGACATGAGCAGATACGTCCTTAGCTCCTCAAGGGGCCTCGCAGAGACCACACAATCCAAGCCCCCCGTCGTCCAGTTCATACACGAGTCGGTGCGTGAATTTTTCCTCAACGCCGGCATTCATGAGCTTTGGCCAGATATTGCTCCGGCAGACTTCGAGAGCGCGAGTCATGACCGATTAGCTCATTGCTGTTATGTATATTTCAAGCTCAAGTTTCCGGACTCCGAAAAGAAAGAAGCGTTGTCGTTTTCCAAGAGGTACCCACTTATGGAATATTCCATCAATAATCTTCTCTATCATGTAGACCGTGCGGCGCTGCAAATCCCTCAAGACAGCTTTCTCAAAAACTTCCCGCTTCCTGTATGGATTCAAAAGCACAATATGCTCAAGTCCAGCTCAGTAGAACAGTACGAATCTTCTGCGGATCTGTTATATATTCTTGCAGATAGGAATTTACCTAGGCTCGTCGAGATCGCACTTGATCGGGACTCGAAAATAGATCTAAGAGGACAGAGGTATGGTTATCCACTTTTTGCGGCTTTGGCGCATGGATACAGAGGTGTGGTGAAAGCGCTCCTATGTCGAGGCAGATCTCCTCAAGATTGCGGTTTTCTGGACCGGCTAGAGTACGGACGAGCAGCTCAAAGCCGTGGTCAGACACCACTCACCTGGGCTGCAGCTAGTGGACATGAAGAGGTCGTGAAGATGCTTCAAGCGAAAAAGGGGGTTGACAGGTCGCCGGGCAGAGACGGTCGAACCGCGTTGTCTTGGGCAGCTGGTAACGGCCATGTCCTAGTCGTGCGGCAGCTTCTAGAAACCAAGGATATAGACAACACGAATGATGATCATGGCCGATCGCCGCTGTGGTGGGCAGTCATGAACGGGCATCAATCTATTATTCGGATGCTGCTAGAGCGGACAGGGAGTGACATAAATTGCAGAGATAAGAAAGGGAAAACGCCACTCTGCTTAGCAGCCACGATTGGAGATGATGTGGTTGCAAAACTCTTAATGGCAATGCCTTTGATCGACGTTGACTCTCATGATGAGGGGGATCGGACGCCGCTATGGTGGGCCTCCATGAACGGGCACGAAAATGTGGTGAAGACTCTCCTTGAGACACGGGCAGTTAACGTAAACGCAAGGGACCACAATTCCCGCACGTCACTCTGGTGGGCAGTCGTCAACGGGCACATAGGAACAGTTAAAGCTCTTCTCGCTACGGACGGAATTGATCCCGATGTGAAAGACACAAGAGGCGCAACCCCTCTCTGGTGGGCAGTCTCTAAAGGGTTCGACGCTATTGCAAAGATGCTACTAGCCACTGGACGAGTGTCGCATGATCTGACAGATTCTTGTTCTCGTAAGCCTTCTTTCCGAGGAGGTGGAATGAAGCCCCGGTTTATCTTTGACCTGCTCCAAGGAGAACTAAAGCCAGAGGAAGAGGATAGACACTCTATCCCAGGAAGCTAATCAGGCAGAGACGACTTAGCAGCTGGGTATTTATTACCATTTCGTCTCTATAATCGCCAACAACGCTTCTTTCTAGTCCCGGAAGAACTAAACCAGAGAAAGAGGGGGAACAACTGGCCATACTGATCCAAGAACCCTCGGACCGTACCCACGGTTTTCAGGTCTGCATCGCAACCCAGTATTTTTCCATTCTTGGACCTCACATTCATACTCATCCTCCAAGAACGATCCAAGTCGCTTTATCACCTTGCTTGTGAACTTCATGTCCGTATCCTTCCAACTCAGAAGTAGGACAGCAGTAGGACAGCCGTCAAGGGATAGCGGACGACACGCTTGTGCCACGCTGCCTTGATGGCTACTTCGAGACCCTTTAGCCATTCCGGTAATTCGATGTGGTGTCGCACAGAAGAGACATCCCGAGTTGACGAGAGTCAGAACAAACTGGGTTGCAGCCACCAAGCTTGGTAGCTAAGGGTTGGGGTTGAGGTTCGTGCGTGTGGCCGCAAGTTGGACAGTTCATTACGAAATCTGGAGGGCAAATTGATCGCGATAGCTCTATGGACCTAACATGCCTGAAAACAATTCATAATTGTCCGAACTTTGATGGATGAGAGGTTGGAGGCGAAACGGAGCTTCCACATTAGGCTGCAGCGGATTCATGTGACCTCACTGCTGCCAAGGACGAACGAAGGAAGGGATCGAGCTTAGGATTTGTCTACAGTGATGATAAGCAACTACAACTATACTAGAGACATCATACGCGCAAATTTTGGCAAACGCAGCCTCGTACTCGACTACATCTTCAATAAGATCAACTATTGCGAAACTCTTCACGACCAAGCAAGTTCCGGTTGCTTGCGATGCCACCGCGACTCTAATTGCCTGTCTGCAGGGAAATAACTAAAACGGCCGCATAACTAGCCAAATATTAGTCAATATTACTCGCAAAAAATAATACTAGTAGACTTCAATACCCCGCCGTAGCCGCTAGTCTCTTAAACGGTCGTCCCAGCGTTGCGCAGCTCAGAATCGTTAAGCATACAAAAAGAAAGGTCGTGATCACAACGAGCTTCGCCTGCAGGTTCTTGAACAATTGTAGACGCCACAAGGGCACGATCAACATGCTCGTATCAGCTACAAAAACGGTCATAGAACCGAGTGTCTCGATGGAATCGTCGCTGGCAATACAGGCCTCCCTCTGATCACGGTTGTTGAGGTGGGCTCGCTTTGAAGATCTGCGGAATAGCTTCAGACCATCCCGGGTGTGGAGCACAACAGTTTCCTCAAACCATTGGCGCATGATCGATTTCGGCTTGGAAATAGATACGAGTTCGTCACGGTGGTTGATGAAATCGGCTTCATCGGCCGCGATTGTACCGGGGTTGTTGGTAAGCCAAGCTTCGATGTTTCGTATGTTTCTTTTTGGCGCCGGAAGGAGTGAGTGACCGGCGCAATATTTGATCAGCATCTCATCTAGTGGACTTAGCAAACGGAACATGAATGCTCTCTACTCATAATGCGTCTACGTACCGTACTCTGCAAGCTTGCCACAAATTGTCGCGATAAGTTTCTACAGTTCTGGCAAATCGTCCTCTTCTATATCGCCGTGAAGCATGTCCAGGGTCTATTATACAATGGCGCAGAAACGTGAGCCGCAATTTTCGGTCCTAATATTTTGAGCTGTAGCTCGGAAGAGGATAAGGCTCGGAAGAAGATGAAGCACGGAATAGAGTCATGCAGGTTGAAGTGAGGCTGCCCAATGCCCCGCCCCAGAAACAGGCCATATCGTCCATGACCGTCAGCTCCGCACCCACGTTCTTGCTCGCCGTCATACTTCTCGCGAACTTGTTTAAGTATAAGGACATCTTTCAAACCAAAGGATCCCCGTCTTGCTCGTGCCTTTGACGTATTGGACAGGTCCCACGGAACAAAAACGGACCACCATCCGCATCTCGATTTATCACCAGTGCGACGCCACGCCCCGCTAGTCCGGCCGAAATCGAAACATGCGAGGCACTGGTGGCGAGGCCGGAAACGAGAAACATTCATCGAACGAATGAATCCGCCAAAGCCTTTGCTTTACAATGCTATGCCGACGAGGAAGAACAGCCGGGAACCATGAAAATAAGCTCTGATGGTAAACGTTCTAATCGTCCGTGTGGCGGCTGGGTTATCGCAAAGCCATTAGATGGACGACCAACCCCACAGGCGCCACCTGTGAATAATCCTCTAAACAAAAAGGCTGATAAATAGTAAGGATTTGTCCCCTCCAAATAATACCTCTTAATGATAGTGACACCAAAAATAGATACAGGCCCAAGGTCGATCGTCGCCGAGCTTCGATTCCACGTACTGCAAGATTCACAGTAGTTGGAACTACCATTCAATCACATCGCTTGAATGATCTATCCAAGTAATACGTCGTACAGCCTTTGGGTCGATGGGAGCTCCAACTTAAAGGGTTGACTGGAACACCCCTGATTCTGGCGAATCGACAGGGAATTACAAGTCCAGACATAAACTATCTAACTAGGAGGCATTTATGTTCAGTATTGGCCCCTCCGCCATCCGCAATCTATTCCCATCTTGATGGGAATATCACCCTCATTATCAGAATTTTCCGTTCGTTCTGGACATGGCTCCGCTTCTGAAATCCGGCGACCAACCGCTCAAAACTTTTATCTGACCTTGGAGGGCTTGGGAAGTAGTTGGGGGCAGATAGTGCATCATGCGTTCACGTCTTAGAGAGGCTTTTGTGAATTATTTGAGCTCGGAATCACTAAGCCTAACTGTCATAGCTTGGGAGCGGCTCCGGACTCATTTAAGAGAGTAAGTGGAAACAATTAATGCTTACATCCTGACATGGTTATATTCTTTACGGTCTTACTCATATATTTTGTTACGTAGAAAACTTTGTCATGTATTACCTCTGCTATGGCCATGGGTGGTAACAGCTGGTATCCCGATTAGGTCACCTGCCGCCAAACTTCCCCGGGCCGCTGCCCCTCAATCTGCAGACGAACTTCCCAGAAACATCGAAGCGATAGCCAATCCGCGAGCAGAAATCATCAGAAGCAAACGGCCATCTTTATTTTGCATTTACTTTTCAAGGAAACCCACGCAACGTCCGGCAAAACCTCCTACCTACCCTAACCAGTGTGGTCGCGCGCCTTTCTGTCTGTCACACAGCATTATGCGACCCCTCATGCAGATGCCACAGTGTCAACAGCATACATTGAGCAAGGTTATCATGTCAGTTAGAACCAAAGCCTAGCATCATCATTAGCGCCTGTTCAACATTTTACATTTTGAGGGCCAACGTCGTGGCGTTTTCGCAAGCAGAATTGATCAACACCGTATTCAAACGCGCGACACTCCAAAAATTTCACCTACAAAAGATCAGAAAATTACTGGGCTAATCTCTGTTTTCTCGCCAGTCCACAAACGTCATGCGTCTTCTAATGGTTAGCACAATGGTCGTCGAAGAATTCACATATGACCATATCCCGGAGTATGCAATTCTGTCTCATAGATGGGGTAGATATGAACTCACCCTAAAAGACGTGCAAGATCGCATATGGGAGAAGGAGTGGTTTTGCGAGTACGAGCACCTGTTGGGATCATTGAACAAAGTACAACAGTGCTGTCTGAGAGCTCAAGCCGATACTTACGAATACGTGTGGATCGACACTTGTTGCATTGACAAGACAAGTAGTGCAGAGTTATCCGAGGCGATTAACTCCATGTTTCTTTGGTACCAGAACGCTGGGAAATGCTACGCCTACCTCAACGACGTACCATCGAAGGCTACATTTGAGAACAGCGAGTGGTTCAGCAGAGGGTGGACCTTACAAGAGCTACTCGCCCCCTCTGAGGTCTACTTTGTCGATCAGGACTGGAGAGATCTGGGGACTAAAGGAGAATTGCGACAAGATATATCACGTTGTACGCGCATACCCGTGAATATCCTCGCTGGTGCTGATCTGGAATCAGCTAGTGTAGCGCAAAAAATGTCCTGGGCTTCGCATCGACGGACCAGAAGGGTCGAAGATCGTGCCTATTGCTTAATGGGAATATTCGGCATCAATATGCCATTATTATACGGAGAAGGAGAAAGGGCTTTTATTAGGCTCCAAGAAGAGATCATGCGAGTCTTGGATGACCACAGTCTATTTGCGTGGAAATCCTCAGATAATCGCGGCGGGTTCCTGGCCACCTCTCCCGATGCGTTCGTCAATTCCCAAAACATCGTCCCATTAAAAGCGTTTGGCATTCACAGTGGCCCCGTGACATTGAGCAGCAGAGGCGTACATTTGCAAGTCCGCTTTCTTGGTAAAGGCGCCGGAGGGCTGGGCATGGTGGTTCTTCACTGTGCAGAGAGAGATGGGAACAAGCCAGTCGCTATTTATGCTCAAGATGTGGCGCTGACGATGCAGCGATTCGAGAGAATCTGTACCGAAACCTTCGAGTTGCTGGACCCAAGCCAATTTCCAGCCTCGAAATATTCTATACGCCAAATCTGCATCCAAACAGGGCGGATGACGCCAGTGAGTAGAAGCGAGGAGTCTGTGAAACATATCATCAGCAACCGTATTTACAGTGATGATAGACTTTCTGGGTTTATGAATTCTGATTACCCCGCTAAAGAGTTGTTTCTCGCAGCACGGACTGGGCTCCAAGATGATGTATGGTTGTTGCTGACTCGAAGTGATCTCAATACAAGTCTGAAAGACAGGAATGGGCTGACAGTTCTATGGCACTCGGTAATGGGCAATCAAGAGACACTTGTCGAAACACTGCTAGCTCGCAGTAACGTCGAGGTAGACTCAGTAAGCAATGCAGGCTTAACGCCGCTGCTGTGGGCTGTCGCAAACGCGCTTGAGCGCATGGTCCAGCTACTACTCGAGAATGGTGCCAACATTGAGGCAAAGGATTCAGATGGCAACACGTCACTTTCGACAGCCTGCATGAAAGGAAAATTTGGTATCGCTAAGCTACTGCTGGAAAGTGGTGCCAATATCGAGATAAGGAATGTCTCGGGCCTCACACCACTTTCGATAGCCTGTTGGCACGAAGCAAACGATGTCGCTAGGCTACTAATTCAGAGGGGTGCTAACATTGAGGCGAAAGATCCAGATGGCAACACCTCACTTTCGACAGCCTGCATGAAAGGAAAATGTGGTATCGCTAAGCTACTACTAGAAAGTAGTGCCAACATCGAGATAACGAATGTATCAGGCCGTACACCACTTTCAATAGCCTGTTGGCATGAACAAACCGATATTGTCAAGCTCCTATTTGAGAGGGGCGCCAGCGTAGCAAAGGATCCAGATAGGAACTCATTACTTTCCATAGCCTGTTGGAAGGGAAACAACGATCTTGCCAAGCTACTACTCGAGAGTGGTGCCAACATCGATGCAAAGGGTATTTCAGGCCGTACACCGCTTTCGATAGCCTGTTGGCTGGGAAACGACGACCTTGTCAAGATGCTACTTGAGAGTGGTGCCAATATAGAAGGGAGGCGTCCGAATGGCCGAACAGCACTTTTATCAGCCTGTTCGCGGGGACACTATGATATGACCAAGCTACTGCTCGAAAAAGGTGCCGATGTCGATGCAAAGGATACCGATGGCTGGACTCCACTTTCGATAGCCAGCTCATGTGGATTTGAGAGCATCGCCAGGCAGCTTCTCAGTCATGGTGCTGATGTTGGCGCCAAGAACAGTATGGGGCTTGGTCCGATTCAAGAGGCACAGAAGCATGGGCACAAGGCTCTAATTAAGCTTTTGCGCGAGAAGGGTGGCATAACTCAGTCGAGGTCATCACTTCTTCGGCGAACGGCTACCGACAAGCTCAACCTGTGGCGACGCAATCGCTCATAGGCAGCTGTAGGATTACGCATCACAAGTATGCTGCGAAGGCCCGAAATTTTAGCAACCTCAAGTTCCTTCATCATTATCTCAGCCAAACGGCGGGCGGCCGGGGCGCGCGTCTCTCTGCTTTCTCTCGATTCCTTAGGACGCTGGTACGTCTTGTCAAAGACATCCGGGAGAAACGTTCTCGTCTTAGCCAACAAATGACTTTGACTTATTAAGTTTCATGCGTCTTGAAAGTAGACTCTCTTCCAACTGCGTCTTGCATACGTGTCATCTGATGATCTAGCCATCTCTCATTGCGCCCGATGGGGCTATCCCACGCTTTCAGTCCGTAAAGTCCATGAATTGCATTTGATAAAGCTACCTGAGTGACCTCCGATGTACGCCACGGACTTCTTGTCTTGAGGTAACTATCGGGCCCGGGTCTACTCTTGGTCATCCTCATCGAGGCTTAAAATGATACGTGCACTTCATTAACTTTAGGTCTAACGGCACATCTGGAGCGGATTTTAATTGGAAGGAGATCCTGTCTGCCTCTTTTCCAGGCTTAAGAGGGCTGCCCGGCGTTCCCAGCCACCTGTCTTTCATGTCTCTCTTTTTGGCGCCGGAAGCCTTGAAGCTCAGGCATGCCTGCATCTTGCGGCTAGGGCCACCCGAACCGCCCTCTTCATTTAAATAACTATATAGCTGGTAAATAACTAACAAGAAGAACAAGAGTAGTAAATGTAGTGAGATTATGTAGTCTATGTCGATTGCGCTTGTGTTTCTTTGTCGCCTTGTCAGGCTGGGTGTGTTGGAGCAATTAACCGCTCAGCCGCTAGAGCAAAAGTGTAGGCCTACTGAACTTCTTTCCAGTGGCTGCAATTGGGGCTCATACTCCACGCAACAGGGGGCATCAAACCGAAAAACAGGCGAGCAAATTTCCTGCTTTGTAGATGTATTGAACCGTCATACGCTCAGAAACAGGGGACTCCGTGGGATCCCAGCACAAAGCTCAGCTCTGTTCAAGATACGGTTGGGTCGTAGTGACGTGCACCGCACTGAGCAAATTGTCAGTTGCGGCACATGAAGGTCGCGTGTTCAAAAACATGACATAAATTTACCCGTCGGAAAACCCAGTTTTAGGCGGTTAGTTTAATTTCTTAGTGGCTCCCAGGGTCAATGGACAAGGTCCTGGCTTGACCTGATGGATGGGTTTGCCCGTGGCAGTACTCCGTACTCCGTATTGAGGTGCAGTATAGACGCCTATAACCTTGGAGCAAGCACCTACTGCTAGTATAAACGTGGCGCTGGCCCGTGTCGGTGGCCCACACACACCCTTCTAGCCCTCGTTATCTGGTAATCGCGATCATCTGATAAAAGGAGGTGGTTAAAAAATCCCTTCTCTGCGAGGTACGGAGTATAGTGGGAGGTAATAAGTTTTGGCAAGCCTCCGGGTACCGTCAACGCCGCCGTCATCGGTGCAACTTAGGGCCTCGCACCAGCAGCCATGCAGAAAGTTATTGCCGCATACTGTAGCAATGAACGCCCTCCGACTCCCTCAACGAGCAACGAGCCGCGGGACTCGGCCCTCCCAACACTTGCCCCTTCAACTCAGATGTCGTCGCGAAGCTGCCTCACTCCAGGAACAGCCATCGGCTTCTTCCGTTATTCCCATGCCATCTCCGACCGTCCCTCCGACCGACCGACCGTCTGATCAAAATCCGTTCCTACGGAGTCATTACAATAGTTCCCACCACACTCGCCGGACGCACTAAACACCAAATAGGCTCGACAACGCTCACCATGTGGAGCTCAAAACCATGACTTCAAATTTTATGTACCACATGAGATTTTGCCACCACGCCCAGCATACATGGATCAATAGTTCCCTCCCACTTCTCAGAATTGGTCCTTTGCGTGGCATTGGCTGCGGGCTGGGCACACGTCTGTGTGAGTGGCCCTCGATGCGTAGTGTTCCGCGGTTGATTTGATTCGCCCGTTGCCGGAGAAAAATAAAGAACGCATCTACTCGCCCGGACCCTCACGATTCCATTCTGAAGTTTTTCAGCAAGAGCAATCTGTTTGTTGTGGCTTTTTGCGACAAATGCAGAACGAAACTCTGAGATGGCGCCTCACATTCCCAACTCAGCTCCGGACTTTGTCCCGGAGAAGGTAGACAATCGCGCCTCTGACTTGGAACAGGACACGGTCAATGCCGAACCCACTAAAGATGCGGCGGACGACGATTCTAGCTACAAGCAGGAAGGCGTCCGACGGGTTGAGGCTATCACGACCGTCTGGACCAAGCAGGTCCTGATTGTCATGTTTGTGCTGTATGTTCAAAGAAAATCTCAATGCAGGATCGCATCGCTATATTCCCGTGTACGGAGTAAAGCTCGATGAAACGCTAACGCGCCGTCATCTAGCCTCTACCTCGTCTCCTTCATCGATCAACTGGAGCAGTCCGTGCAGGGCAATCTCACAAACTTCATCACCTCCTCCTTCGGCCAACATGGTCTGCTTGCCGCCACCGACATCGTCGCCGCCATTATCGGCGGCGTCTGCACCCTCACCATCGCCAAGGTCATCGACATTTGGGGTCGCTGCGAAGGATTCGTGATCATGATCGTCCTGCTGGTGGTCGGCATGATCACCAAGGGTGTAAGTCAGGACGTGCCCACCTACGCCGCCGGCCATACGCTCTTCTGGGTCGGACACATAGGTCTCGGGTACATCATCACTATCATGTTAGCCGACATGACAACCCTGCGAAACCGTCTCATCCTCTTTGGTCTGCAGCAGACGCCCATCATAGCGACGACATTTGCGGGTCCCAGGATCGCGGAGCTGTTTTACACCTATGTCGACCTCAGATGGCCGTTTTACGCATTCTGCATCATTCTCGCGGTGTTTGCTACACCTGTGGCCGTTGTCTTCGTCCTGAGTAAGCGCAAGGCTGTCCGCTTGGGAGTTTATCCTCTTCGCCCTAAAGACCGAACTCTATATGAGTCGGTCAAACATTACTTTATTGAGTTTGATGGTATGCCTAAAATATATATATATATATATATATGATGAGCCCGTTGTGTTGCGCGCGTAAGCTGACGGTTTCTTAGTGGTTGGCATGTTCTTGACTGTTGCCGGCTTCGCTCTATTCCTCTTACCCTTCCAGCTTGTCAGAACTGCGCCTAGAGGCTGGAAAACCGGATACATCATCGCCATGATTGTCGTCGGTGTGGCACTTCTAGCCTTGTTCGTTGTCTGGGAAAAGTACTTTGCTCCTGTGCAGTACTTTCCGTGGTACTACCTCAAAGACCGCACCATCCTCAGTGTCTGCATGATGAACGGCTTCATGTACATGTCCATATTGTAAGCGTCAACCATACCCCAAACGAATTTGTATGGCATTGCTGACCGTTATCATCCAAGCTGCTGGGATACATACTACCAGTCGTACCTAGAAGTTGTACATTTCCAGAGCATCACCGACTCTGGGTACATCCTCAATGCGTTTGCAGTCGCGTCTTCCTTCATTTCTCCCCTCATTGGAGTGTAAGTAGTGTTCCATCTCCGCTGCCTTCCCCCCAAAAAGAAGACGTACTGACAGTCTCAGATGGATACGCTACTTCGGTAATCTCAAATGGCCCTCCCTCGCCATGATGCCCTTCGGCATCCTTGGCACCGCTCTTCTCGTCCGCTTCCGAACCCCCGAGACATCCGTCGGCGTCCTCGTAATGTGCCAGCTCTTCAATGGTTGGGCCACTGGTGTTTGGAACCAGACCGGTCAGCTAGCTCTCATGTCCATCGTCGATCACCAGCATATCGCCGTCGCTATTGCTCTTTTCGGTTTGTTCGGTTCCATCGGACAAGCCATCGGGTTCGCAGTGGCGGGGGGTATTTGGACCAATAGCATGTTTGACAAGATGTTTCAATATCTGCCAGACAGTGCCAAGAACCAGACCGCTAGGATTTACGGCAGCGTCGAGGTCCAGATGGAGTATCCTCGGGGCAGTCCAGAGCGCGATGCCATTATTCACGCCTACAGCGATGTTCAACGAGTGATGGCTATTGCGGGTTCATGTGTCATGGCTGCGTGCATTGCTTGCATTTTCCTATGGCGAAATATTAACGTTAGAAAGCTGGAAGAGGAGAAGGGTAAGCAGACCAAGGGCACCGTGTTTTAGTGTTAAGGTCGATTTGCAGGCGTGGACGATAATCGCTGCTCTCCCCACCGAATTGGCGAGATGCGTGGCCGCTTTTGGCGGCCGCGACAGCGAAGGACCTACACAAAGCAGGTACATAAGTGTAGACTCTTCACTGGCACTCTACAATGCCTGTATATACTGTATAATCCGCGTATTAGAGTATGAGATAGTTCTGTGATACTGAGTGTGTTATGAGTTGTTATGAGAGTCAGAGACGCGATACATATGCGAATAAAATTATTCTTCCGTCCGTTACATGGAATCAAATCGGCAGCTTTGGCCGTTGATACGGGTCTCATAACCATGTCCCACGTTTTTAATCGTCAAATGCCGGGGCATCCAACCACATGCGAATCTTTTCCGGAGCGAAATACATCATGGCGTTTGTCTAACGTATGATAGTTCTTCATCTCTACATTGATCTATCCCCTCGTCCCCCGACTAGTTCCCAGTTTAGCACCCTATGTCGCGGCGGGCCCGACGTCAATTACAACTGGCATGCCTTCCTCGTCGACTAGGACTTTGCCCGGATTTATGTCGCTGTGGACCATGCCAGGAGAGTTCAGATGGTATACGGTCGGCGTGAGGGTCAGTAAGTTGTTGCTATTGTCTTGCTCAGCGGAGCTTGTATAGCCGGTCCAGAACCGGCACCATCCTTCTGGTCCGTGACAGGCAACTCCGACAACTGCCGTTTTCTGCAGCCGGTGTGAGAAAATAGCTTCTTCTATAGGCAGCATCAACTAAATAAGGTGCAATACCTTCTTACGCCGTAATATCGAGCAATGTTAGTGCGCTGAACCTTTCAGAGCTGACGTGGGATGGTTCCAACACCCAGGTCTTGGTCGGCTGGGGCATATCTATCGATCGCAAAAATACATAAAATAGTGCCGCCACATCACATTGAACGCAGTGGAGCTGCAAATTTGCGAGGCCCCAGCTGCAATATCCAGCCACGCATGTTCATTGCCCTGAATGCATTGATGACGGATGTTGGATCATATTTAGGCACAGAATTCTTCGGGGCCTCCACAAATATAAACACTTGCACGCACAACGGAGCAGATTACGACACTCAGAAGAGAACCAGTTTCATACCAATAGTACTGATGCTAATTAATAATACCTGATACCATTTGAGCTGGCTGTGCCAATTTCGAGCACGACTATCAATCTGCTCATTGACCCTTAAGAGGACGGTTCATCTGAATGTACAGAGTGACCTCCTTATTATACCAAAGACCACCATATCCCGCAGATACACATCTAATAGCTATCGGGTTCCACATTCGTCCAGTCACTTCTTCCGGCTTCACATGCACCTTTGCCGATGATGGTGCACAAACCGAACCCTCGCAGCTCCCCTGGGTAATCGACGCACAGGTCCCAGCTTCAATGTCAATGAATCCATCTTTTGCCATGGCGGTCCATTCGCCAATTGTTGCCGGGCAGCCTAACGGGTCTGGTCCTTTGCCCTGTAATATCATCGTCAGCCTCGCCACTAGAAGTGTCCAGATGCATGTGCCTCACATCAGAGCAAGCGAAAGTGTGTGCTTCGTCTCGGGCTGGTGATATGTAATTTTTAGGATTTACCCCAGTTCGTCGTGTTATCTCAGACCAAGGAAAGAGTGTTGCGTTGGAGCGTCCGATACCATGTTCATTCAATGACGTTCGATGGGTAACAATATTGATGCAGGTAATTGCTGTAGGGAAAAGGGTCGCAATAGTACTACCGAACTTCATGTTGAGAGGAAAGACTGTTGATAGTCCGTTTGTGGTTGAAACTAATTTTTGGAAGTAGAGCTTTTCTTGGAATCGGAACCTTTCGCGTCGCTCTTGGGAAGTGCGTCCTTTAGGGAGGGTGAATCCTTTGACTTTGACTTTGACTTGCGCTTCAACAACTTCAACCACTTGCGAAATCGGCGGCGGACTCGCAACCAACCCAAATAAAGCTTCAAAGCTAAGAACTTCATTTTGAGGCAGACAGGAGATGTTTGTATCGTACAAAGGGGGGTGGTGTGAGGCGAGAGAGGCGAGATGTTTCGACTTGGAACAGTCTTCCTTCCTTCCCCGTGTCGCTTGCTAGCTAGCGAATTCTATTGTTTGGCAAGTGCAGCATCGACCAATCCTGTGATGTCAGTAGCGAGGTGGCTAAAGTGATGGCAAGGTTTTACAGGGTGTGTCACAATTGCACAAATAGTCGCTCCAGGATTGATGAGGTGCTGCCACTTTCATATAACTAATAACTAGCCACAATACCCATTAGACCCCACAAATACGACCTGGCCCAACTCATATCTTTCAGTCGTGGTCTTCATGATATCGACATTATACATGAGACCCAGCTACTTCTTTACATTTTTCCCAATTTCTACACACATTGCCACTTCGATGAGTCCACAGCTGGCGCCCCAGGGTATCTAGGAGAGATTCTGCATTCGAACGCTGCTGTTCGAGTGAGAATCCCTCTGTTGTTGATCCCACTTGACGTGACGAGCCGAATTTTGCTGGCGTAAAATGCGAAGGCGCTGCTGCTTCCTTCTGTAGATGAGCAAAGCGGCGGCAGCCAACAAACCAACGCCAGCCACTACACCCACTACAATACCTGCAATGGCACCTCCAGAAAGACCCGAGCTGCCTGAGCCCCCCTGTTTGGAAGAGTCTGAGGTTGAGGTTGCTGTAGGAGCAGCGCCAGTCTGTGTCTTACTGCCGCTGCCAGGCTGGGTGGCGTTGAAGCAAGGCACCTTTTCCTTGAAGTTGGAGAACTCGATATACGTGATGTCTGCGCATGCATAAAACGTTTCGTTTTCGGGCTTGTCAAAGCTAGCGGTATACTTGATTTGCAAAGTTGCATTTGCCCCTGCCTTGACCGATGACGGCGCATCCCCTACTGGTACGCAAGTGTGTCCCATGTCGAGTTCGGCGAGCACCTCTGGCTTGATGAGTGTCTTGAAGTCATTGTTAGACTCGGGATCTGGGAAGGATATATTAGCTCAGGCTTGCAATCACTTCCAATGTTGTGTCAAAGCACATACTCTCCTTGTAAGAGATGCTGAGCTCAATGCGAAAGGCTTCCTTCTGGTCGACAAGAGCAACATTGCCATCGGCTGTTCCCATGTTAGTTCTTGTCCAACTGGATGATCATTGGCGCAACGTGTCTCTTACTCAAAGGGAAACTTGTTCTGTTACGGACAGTATCGACCCACCCGCAAGGTGCGGTGTTATCTGCAGCGGCAGACCAGACTCTGTCAGGCGGCCACATGAAAGCCGCAGGACCCATCTCATTGGAGGTAGTAGGGTTGGCAGCAATTACAGCAACAGCCAGCACGGCTGCTACGGCGGACAAGGATGTCAAGGGCGGCATATTGACAAACATTTTGGAGAGAAATATTAACCGGGCCTGTTCAACTCAAAAAATACAAAGGTAAACCAACCCGCGTTCGCTTTCACTTGGTCGAGGGGAGCAAAACTCGGCGCTTTAATAAAAAGGGCACACGCACATCGATCCACTCGACCCGTCGCTCAACCGGCCGCTTTCTCCTCACTTGCTACAATGTCACACTTGCGAGACTAAAAAGTAAGGCCACTTCTGACAAACGGAACCGAGAGCAGAAGATGAGGGGTTGGTGTAGTAGCAATCAAAACTGTCATGTCCTCGAATCACCGAGAGCATCCGACCCCCCATCACACCCGTAACGCAAGAAGCCAAGCCACGTTGGCGCTAGGATTCGACGGTTTGAATATACATCCCTGTCGGAACTATTGAATTATAGGTACGATATTACATGAGGATGCTAGGGTGAGCGATTTTTTTATCAGATGATCAGATAAGACGGTCCATTGATTAGATGCAGTGTACCCCTCCCATGGGCCAGACCCACCAATCCTGTCAGTTCACACGTTTTTGGTGTGAAACTTCGACACAATGGCAAGGTCCTGGCAGGCAGCCTCCGAGCCGGCTTCGGCCTTGCGAGTGGTTGGGAGGGAAATCGACTCATGAATCCCTGCATGTTAACACGCTGGGGAGGGTGCAGCGACAAGGTTCAGCCATTGTACTCGGTCGTTGGTATTCCTTGGCAAGCTTCCTTTTGTAGGAGGTATTCGGAACGCCGAACGAAAAGAAAATTAAAATCGATGGCCGCATTTACATGAACTTTACGGAATAGTTAGTCTAGTCTATCAACAGCTTATTCACCCGTACCTCACATGTATAGTTGTGAGGGCTATAATAAGTCCATGTCCATCCACCACACCCCACGCTACACTACACTACGTCTCTCAAACAAGGTATTTTGTCTTGGCTTCAGTTCTTTCCCTCAAAGTAATTGTCTCACCCGCCACTCGTTCTCAAATAATACTGTTCAAGATGCGTCTCACTGCTTCCGCCGTCATCATTGGCTCCGTGGCCTCCGCGGCCGCTGCCGTGGCTAGTCCTAGCTTCGACTTCTTTGAGGATACTGTTCCTATGGCCAAGCGTCAGACTTCAGGTCCCGCTTATGACTGCCATGCCAGCTGTGGTATGTACAATCAACAAACACCCGCCACTGCTATATCCATCCGCTGACGGTTCCCAAGGATATGCCATTAAAAACTCCGCCAAGGACGGGTACTGCAAGGACGAGTCTTGGGTTAAGCTCCTCGATGACTGTCTCGAATGTGCCAACAAGTATGACATTTGGCAGTATTATGGTAATAAGGTCGGCGCTGCTGCTAAGAAGTGCGGCTTGAATTCGACTCCTAAGTCTGCTGATGGCGTGGCCTCGTCTAAGGTCGAGTCGCAGACCGCTGCTCCCACCACCACCGCGGCCGTCACTACCGGCGCCGCTACGCAGACTTCGGCTGCTGAACAGACTACTCCCGCTGAACAAACGACACCCGTGACCTCGCAAACTTCTGCTGCAGCAGAGACCTCCGCTGTGACGACTGGTCATACTACTGTGCTGGGCGGGCACAATTCGGTAAGTCGAAGACGTTGATAGGGAGAATCCATGCGATGCTAATGAAGGAGTTAGACCGCCACCGGTACTCCACCAGTTACTGCTGGCGCTGCATCGCAGAATATGCTCTCGGGTCTTGCTGTAGCCGGAGTAGCTGTCGTCGTTGCCGCCGGCCTTTGCTGAATAAATAGTTCGGGGGCCTGAATGGAGCGTTTCTCGACGTTGTTGATCTGTACAAACACGTGTCCAAAAGCTAACAGTCGTTCAATTCGTACCATAAATTGTAATACAGACAATTTTAGTAATAGCCGCATGCGTGCGAATTTACAACCATGTGTGTGTGAAACAAATGCTCACTTCAATTCCATGCCTCCAAACGCCCTATCCAATTGTGCGCCTTCATCATCCACAAGTGCCTTCTCCTTGCCCTTATCGCGCATCTGCAGCTGTGGTTGTGCATGTTCTGCAGCCTGGCCCGATACCCTCTCCGGCTGCAACAACCGCGACTCACTGTCCAGCCACCCCGGCGCCACTCTCCGCTTCTCTGCTAAATCGCGCTGCCTGGCCCGCTCCTCAAACTCTTGAAGCTCCTTCTCGGCATTTTGCTGGAGATCTGTAACGTGGGCGAGCAGCGCGCGACATGAAGCCTTGATGTCATCTGGGTGTGCGGCATGTCCGGACCCCGATACCACGAACTGTGGTTTCGGTTGCTGTGAGGCCTGGTCGGAGGCGGTGGGGATGCCCATTCCTGAAGGCGGAATGTTGGATGGCATAGTTTTGTAGTTGTAAGAGAGGGTTGTTGCAGAGGGGAGAGAGACGAATGGGGAGACAGTGAGAGGGACCTGCTCAAGCAGTGGGTGAGGGCCTAGAAGTGTCAGTTTGGTTGTTCCTCTGCGATGGTTCTCGGACCGTTCGTACGACTACTATGCATGTTCTTTCTGATCTGGGTCAAGCAAGGTGACGGCGCAGCTAATGAGTGCGGCCCACGATTGCCGGACTTCTGAGGCTAGAAGGCAGATATTAAAGTTGATGTGTTGTCAAAGTATAAATCCCCCAAGCGATTCATAGTAATCGAGGGGTAGAGCAGCGTCTGTCCACGTTGTCGATGAAACCACTCCGAGTCTGGGGTAGGCTGCGACTGGATGGAGAACGGCAAGCAACACAGCGAGGCATGCTCAATTGCGGAGAGACCGGACGTCAATGCCCCCACCGCTACGAGGCACGCTGATAAGATAGACAGAGGTGCTAGCCTGCCCCGCGCTATGAATTTGCAAAGAGCTGTGAACAATCGCAGCTCAAGCTTGACTTCCTTCCAATCAAGCTCCATCAGCTGCAGTCATGCTCGCCACAACGATACGATCCCCTCCCTCTGTGGAGGACTACACCCCTCTCTCCGAATACCAGTCTCAAACGCCCGAGTCCTTCAGCCATGGCAAGCCCATACTGCATTTCTACCTCAAGGAGGCAGTCGCATCTATTCCGAAATCGCAACGTGGTACGCTAGCTATCTTTCCTGCTGACTCCCCTGCTGAGAACGGGGCGGAGAATACAAATGGTGATGCAGAGCAGCGGGTTGAGCAACAAGTCGAAGTATTTGCGAACTCAGAGTACGTCAATTCCTTCCATGACTGTCCTTCACATCCAGGCAGCTAAAACTTTGCATCAGACACTTCACCATCTTTAGTCAAAAGACCGAATCCGGCGTCTCGATACCCTATCCCTCCATCTCCATCCACGCAGTAAAACAAGTCCCAGCTCCAGGCAGCGCCACCAGATCCGCCATATGGATGCAACTTGAATTCTCCGACGGCGGCGCTGACGACGATGACTTTAACACCGTCGAGCTCACCATCGTGCCGACCAACTCTTCGGATGCGCAAGGTCTTTACGACGCAGTTGCTAATTGCTCAAACTTACACCCTGACCCTGCCAACGGCGATGAAGAGGACGAAGACGACTATGATAGAATTGTATTTGAGAGCAATGCGGAGAGGGAGGCTGTGGAAGGCTTCACGGGGGTTTTGCGCGGCGCAACGGATGGGGGGTTGCCACCGCCTATGCCAGGTAGTGCTGGGTGGATTACGGCGGAAAACGTTCAGGATTTTTTTGATGAGGATGGAAATTGGATTGGTGGGGATGAGGAGGGGGAAGGCGATGCGGGAGAAGATCTTGGAGAGGGGGCTGGAAGGACGAGGACACGGGATGAGGTTGACGCGGAGGACGTGAATGGTGGCGATGATTCGGAGAGCAAGAGGCATAGAGTTGACTAGTTTTTTTGTTTTTGGAGGGCAACTCATGAGATAGCTGCTCGGCGTTTAGGTACATGGACGGATGGATTACAGCCACGCACCTGACAGATTAATCGAGACATCGTGGCCCTCCCGACGTACTCTGCCTTTGACCTGGACGTCTCGATTAATTTGTCGACACCTTTGTACGGAGTACGGAGTACAGGAACAAGGAAAAGTTGACTAGACCGCTTGGTCTCCATAGATAAGAGTTGCATGGGCCAATGTGTCTCGGAGCTCAGGCGGCTTGATCATTTCGCTACACGCTACTGTTCTTATTTGTCCCGCCACGCCGATATGGCTCGTGTGGTTGAGGCTACTGGCGCCGTTATCCAGCCAACATGCTCAGACATTTTGCCTGAGCACTTGGGAGTTTGCGGCAAGTTTGGAGAGCGCCAAGTTGGTGGCGAGCGCTTTAATTTCTTCACCGATTGCCCTGCGACAAAGACATGCACTCTGGTACTAGGCGGTGGTGCGGAGCAGCTCATCGCCGAGGTAGAGCGATCGCTGCATGACGCCATCATGATTGTGAAGCGCGCTATCCAAAACCGCACTATTGTGGCCGGCGGCGGCGCCTACGAGATAGTGGTGTTGTCTTGCGTTGACCGTTTTATACATCACCACGTGCGGGACAAACGGCAAACCATTATCAAGAGCTTTGCAAAGGCACTAGAGGTTATCCCTTGTTAGCTTTATGACAACGCGGGCTTTGATGCAACGGATATTCTGAACAAGCTACGCGTTAAGCATCGCAAGGGCAATACTTGGGCTGGTGTGGACTTTACGAAGGAGGGCGTTGCCAACATGATGCACACATACCGCGATAATAGTAGTAGCAGTAATCTTCGGCATTATTACCTTGTCTTTGTGTCTGTCCTTCGGCCAAAAAGCAAAATCCAGGTGTTATTTTCTGATAGTGTTTGCAAGTATTCTTACATTGTGCGTTCTGATTCTATTCTGATTTCAAGTCCAAACCTAAAAGCAATCTCCATTACCACTCGCACCCGCCTTGAGAAATGTGCTGGCTATTATAATAGTTGTCCCAACCATTGGCAGCATCGTGAGCCGTGTCGTTGCCGTTACCTTCCTGAGGTTAATTGCCATTGTCTCCTTGAGCAGCATTATCGTCATCTTGCACATTGAGACCTGAAGCCCAGTCCGCTTCCTGAGGTTGATTGCCATTGTCTCCTTACACAGCATTATCGTCATCTTGCACAATGAGACCTGAAGTCCAGTCCGCTTCCTCTTATTGGCAAAATTTGCTTCCAAGATACATGGCGCCGCTAAAAGCGAATAAGGGGAATTGAACTGAAGCCGCCATCAATGCGACTCGAACAAATAGCACACCTTAGAGCAACTAACGATACGGGGGTCTCTTGGCCGATATTGAAGTTTCTGTATGATTTTCCGAGTTGCTCGCATTTTTAATCGAACATCTTGTGTCGGTTGTGTTGATTGCAGCGGATTTTAGGGCATGCTGAGCCAGGCTGAACATGCATGGGACATACTGCCCTGGTCTGCATTGCAGTTGATATTTTTTTTGCGGATGGGAACAAAGCCGCAAAAAGCATTCCCAGAGCTGTCTTGGTGTCAGAATGCTTCAAATGTCATGACGTGTTCAAATCATACATTACACTCACCTTTAACATGTTAAGGACGAACTGCCAGGTAATGAGTTATGCAACCAACGAGCTCGGGTGATCGGCCACGAGGGCACGACTCAGAAAACTCAGCTGACTTGCAGGAATGTACAGGAGCCGAACGTGAAAAAATAGAGGACTGACCGCAGAGAAGAAAGCGCTCAAGGAAGATCAGAACTGCAATAGCTGACGAGACTACTACTGTATCTGTAAGAAGGTTAAGGAGGAAGGAAAATCACCAGTGGACCTGTGGACGTGCTGTCGATGTTAGGACGGTCAGTCGCCAGCCTGACTCTAGCTGTCAGCCAGCTGTCACGTCACACTGCTCACCTCAGGGTCGTTTCGGAACTTCTCCGCAAAGTGTCCAACAAAGAAGTCAACCCCGACTGTGTGGATGTCCGCCTTGTTAATATGGCTGCTGGTCATGAGGCTGACTTTGTGGTCTACGATGTAGTGCGTACAGACAAGGCAGGCTTCACTAAAGAAAGGCACCGAAACAACGTGGCAACTACTCGTGCCAGAGTTCACCAGACCTTTATTGGGGATGCAAACGTTATGGCCTAATAGCATGTAGGGAATCCTCTAAGAGATCTCTACGCCTACCATGAACAAATTAAGGGCATTGTTGAGGCTCGTAGGTGGGACAATTTTGCTATAATTGCTGGCAGCATGGTCATGCTATCGCGCAATGTCTATATAATCATAAATTAACCGACACCGAGATATACAGTAATGTCTGCAAGCTACGTAGTATTCGCTGACGTTATTATGCGGGCACTAACTAACCTGTATGAAAATCGTGTTGTGCCAGCCAACAACGTTCAGCGAGGCCTTCTGTCCCTAGTTGACAGACTTAACCCCCGCTCCCAGAAAAAATCTCGAGGCAAAAACATCGCATCTATGCTGCAAGCCAAACACACCAAGACTCATGGCAAGAGCAAACGCGCTCAGGAAGCGGAGTGGGCTTCGGGTCTCAATGTGCAAGATGAGGATAATGCTGTTCAAGGAGACAATGGCAATCAATCTCAGGAAGCGGAGTGGGCTTCAGGTCTCAATGTGCAAGATAACGATAATGCTGACAATGGCAATCAACTTCAGGGAGGCAATATTTTTTTATATATATTTTATTTTTTTATATATATTTTATTTTTTTTATATATATTTTATTTTTTTATATATATTTTATTTTTTTATATATATTTTATTTTTTTTATATATATTTTATTTTTTTATATATATTTTTTTTTTATATATATATTTTATATATTTTTTTTATATATTTTTTATTTTTAGCAAAGTAAGTTTTAGGTCTTAATGTGCAGGATAACGATAATGCTGCTGAAGGAGACAATAGCAATCAACCTCAGCTGCCGTATTTGAACCGATCCAGATACGGATGACGACTATACATTCTGATACCTCTGAGAAGTTGTTTCCGTTCCCACTTGGCCGCTCAATCTCTCGTCTCCAATATATTCTTGCTGACACGTATAATACACACTTTCTTGGCGCATTCCGAGAACAAGTAGGTTCTTGTCTTCTAGAGCCACCGCATGTATTAGGTTCATCGACACTTTACGACGTGCTCCGAAAACCTAGTCATTGTTCTTTCCCAGACTAAACTTACAGCTATATCGTTAAGTTAGCTCTTGCATATACAGTGGAACAACGTTCTGACACGTCAGTCTTAGCTCCTCCAAGTAGCGTACACATTAGTTAAGGAAGTAAGTTTCCGGACTATAAAGCTAGCTTTCTTTCCAAAACTGAACATATAGCCACATTTTAGGTTTGCACTTGCATTTACAATAGAAAATAAGTTCAGATATCCGGTGTCAGGTGGTCTTGGCTCTTCCAATGCAAAGCTATAAATTCTCAATAGATCCCACGTCCGCATACACTCTCTTCTTCTACTCATCCACTACCCAGCTTTTTTTTTCTTTACCCACGACCGGCATTATCTTCAACACCCACCACAACTCTCTATCATGGCCGCCAATTTCGAGGAGCAAGTTCTCTCAGCTCTGAACCGTCTTGAGACTCGCATGGACCGGCTTGAGACTCGCATGGACCGGCTTGAGACTCGTATGGGAAGGCTTGAGTCTCGTGCTGACAATCTTGAGGCTAGATGCACGATAGGATTCAAAAATCTCGAGTCCCAAGTCCAACAACTTGACTTCCAAGTCAAACAACTTAACTTCCAAGTCAAACATATTGACTGTCGTGTTACGAATCTCGAGTCTGGATGGGCACTCGGATTCAAAAGCCTTGAAAGTCACAATAAGAATCTCAAATCTCGCATTGATTATATTGAGTCCGAATACAAAGACCTCGAAAGATTAAGTCAATAGCCTCTAGTCACAAGGGGTTTGCATTTCTACCAAAGAAGGTTAACTCTCATTGACTTAAAGGTACTTAGATAAAATTAATTAACTAAAAAATACATTTAAAACATTAGGTCTAACATAAAAATAGGGAAAGTCCGCACTAAGTAAAGCAAGATTGTTATAATAGAGAAGCATATATTTAGTCCTATAGTGGACTTTATTATTACGTTAGCGCTTAGACAGCAGTGTTGCTTGTCTTGGTTTCAGCGCATGTTATAACGTGTACTATTCTAGGCACTTAATAGCTAATGTGAATTTGTTTGCGTCTCCTTTTTGCAGTATAGTATGGGTTAAACCACATGCTATGTCTTTTCAAGGAATCCCTGTTTCTTGCGGAGCCAGTCATCGTCAATAAGTAGATCTATAGATTCGACACAACTTGATTGAACCACGTAGACATCTAGAGTGCTTGGCGAGGACTGTCTTTCTTTCATACATCTCAGAGGATCGCGAATAGTTGCTAGTCATTATTATTGGTCCACCTGCCAGGTAGATGAGCACACACAGGGTATCCGAGGGGACTTGGGGTATCGTATGCTTCATAGGGTGTTGGATATAAGACATTATTACATCTTACTGAATGAACATTTAGTGAGCTCACACTTTGCGCTATGGCGCAATGGATACTTAATCCGACATAGGGTCTAAGGTCTTCTGGTGTCAATAACATAAGTGTAAAGCAATGCAAAATATCAATTGATTTAAGTGGACTATGGAAGAAGTAGAAGAGAAAGGAAAGAACGAAGGTCTCGTCGTATAAAGAGGTTGCGCGTACGCGCCGGGCATATGACCTGCGATTGCGTGCGTAGGGAGGCCACAATCGTGTCTGGGCCTCCTATTGTTCTTGGTGTTGTGCTTGACGAGGGATGCCAAAAGTAGTGCTGTTGGATTACACGTGTGTGTAAGTAAAAACTTTTCACACAGTTAAATTTTATCTGTGTTATTGGTTATGTTACGTGCTGGGTGTGTTACTCATATTCCGTGGTGAGTACCAGTAAGCATCTTAATTTGGTACAACCAGCACCTCAATGCTGACGCTGACCTACCGTCGAAACGATCACCTACCCAGAGAGGCATGGCAACCCGTAAGCGGTCCTTTTCTACCGGAACAATCCTCTGTGCCTTGGAAAGCTAAGAACACGCAACTAGTCATCCCCCTACTCCGATCCGGCTCACGTCATCAGCTGTTCCGCAGTATGTACGGAGTAGAGGGGGCATGCGGGGGACAGTTTAACTGAGCTATTTCGTCCACATTGTCCAATTGACCCTTTTAATTCGAACGCCCACCACAGATACAATTAAAGCTTATTATAAATAAAATCTATTACAGTACCTAAATAGCTATTTAAGCTATACAATAGTTTTGCTTTTCTTGTTTTTGGTCGCTAATAAGTAATCTCTTGCGTAGTTAATGCTACCTCGATGGCTCAGTTAACCTGTCTCCCGCTTGAGGGGTTATAAGATATTCTACGGAGACGGTGTAGCCCATGCTAGTTTTTGTGAGGACCACACCTTAACTCCGGGTCGAGATTCTGACATCCAGACTGAACCCCCCCCGCTTTAATACTAGTTAGTTACTCTGTCGAAAAACAGGGCATTTCTTATAATAAGCTTACTTCGTTCGTCTCTTGTTCCGCCCCTTTAATTTTGTCTCCCGTTTCTCCAGTCCACGGTCTCTTCAATCACAGTCGGCACAATGCGGCCGCCATCTCTTATTGTCGCGTTATCCGTCGCCGCGGCGGCCAATCCCGTGGTTCATGACCCAAATCGTGACATCACATACCGCGGCTTACACCGCAACGACGTCGAGGTGTTTCTCAACATCCCCTACGGCCAAGATACCGGCGGGAGCAGCCGCTTCAAGCCGCCCCGTGCGCATGTCCCACCTCGAGGGAGCTCCATCAATGCCACGGCCTATGGGCCTGCATGTCCCCAGGCTCTGGGCCCGTGGGTGCCGCCCATCGCGTTGAGCAACATCACTCGCGTTTCCGAAGACTGCTTGAACCTCAATGTGGCGAGGCCGACAAGGATGCGCCGCGGGGATAAGCTGCCCGTCCTGGTGTACCTGCACGGCGGGAGCTTCTGGGCGGGCTCCAATGAGGAGATTACTATCCGGCCGGACGGGATGGTTTTGGAGAGCGTGAAGAATGGGCTGCCGGTGATGCATGTGGCGATGAATTATCGGATGGGGTGTAAGTGCAATTGCGCGCGCATCTCGAAACGAGACTGTCGGACTGACAACGTGGGGGCTGCTAGTCTTTGGATTTGCGCAATCCGATGCCCTCGAGAAGGAGGGCTCAGAGAACGCCGGCTTAAGGGATCAACGTCTCGCTTTGGAGTGGGTTCGTGACAATATCGCCCACTTCGGCGGTGATCCCGACAAAGTCACCATCTTTGGTCAATCGTCCGGAGGTAAGTATCTACAAAGTAGCATCTTCTCGGGGCAGGGCGGCATGCTGAGACGCAGACGAATGAGACAGGCCTCTCCATCGGCATGCACATCATGGCCTACGGCGGCACCAAACCCGCCCCCTTCCACCAAGCTATCGCTGAGAGTCAAGCCCTCGAGCCCGGCATCACCGGCCGCTTCACTGCCGACGCCATGAAACTGGTGGTCGACTACGTGGGCTGCAACAAGACCGCTCTCCACTCCGCGGCAACCATCCAATGCCTCCGCAACTTCGACATGAACAAGCTCCTCAATGCTTCCCTCACGACCTACTCATCCGACATTGCCCACAACATCGGCGATGTCTGGCTGCCCGTCGTGGATGGCGACTTTCTCCCGGCGGCGCCCTCGAAACTCATCAAGGAGCATCGCTTCTCCAACGTCACCACCATGATGGGCTGGTGTCAAGACGACCTGACGTACTTCACGGACGCCAACATCACCACCGCCAAGGACACCTTCAACTTCATTTCGGCATACGCACCGGACCTCACCAAAGACAATGTCAACAAGCTCCTCGCTCTGTATCCCGTCTCCGAGTTCCCGCCCAACAGGCCGGCCAACGTGTCCAGCGAGTTTTACAGAGCTGCCAGAGTCTTTAGAGACATACTCATGACGTGCCAGCCCGTGGGCTACGCACAACAGATCGCCGCCGCCGGCAACACCGTCTACCTCTACAACTGGAACCAGACCATTTTAGACGCCTACCTGTCGCAGGTCGTCAAAAGACCCGGCCTCGGACCCATCCACACCTCCGAATTTGCCTATATCTTTGGTAATCTCTCTCACTACGATATCGGCAACTACAAGTTCAACCCCACCAAGTCAGACTACCAGCTCAAAGACAGAGGGTCCCGCTCGTGGTCTACCTACGCGAGCACGGGGCAGCCAGGGCTAAAGGGGCACGATACGTTCCAAGGCTTCAAGCCGGCCTTTACAGACAAGAATCAAGTGAACATCTTTGTCGTGGGCGGGCCGCATGAGGGACTGTCGGCTATTGATGGACCTAACGCTCATCCGGCTGTGAAGGAGCAGCGGCTGAGGGAGAGATGTGCCTTTATCAATTCGCCTGAAATAATCGAACAATTGAGGTATTAAAGTAGTTATGCTAGTTATATATATATCACTGCGAAAATAATATAAGAAAGAAGATTTTGTATGTGGGTGGCGGATATGACTGGTAGTCCATGTGAATGCCGTTCAAACACAACGGAAATGAAGAAGGACAACATCTAAATGGTAAAATGAAAACAATGAAAAGGGATTCAACGAGAATCCTCGTTCCCAACATGATGCAATAATGTCATGATTGGCCGCCCGCACGCCCGCCAGCTCAAACTACTTTTATTTGCCGATGCTTTGTTGTCCACCATCTCTCACATCCTCAAGCTCCTCTTTCCCATCTCTCTTGCCTCCCTGTCCGGCGAAGGCAACAAGAATCCATCTGTATCGTACAGTCCCAAACTCTCCACGCTATCCCTGCATCCTGCCTTCTTCTCGCGGGCAATCAGATCAGCCACGGGACCTTGCTTCAGCCTCCCTCCTCCATGAGAGGGCGACCCTGTCGGTGACGCGAACTGGGCTCTCGGCGTCGCAATCTTGAGCGGCCGAATCGGACTCTGGCGTACCTCCCGCAGCCGAGGAAGGTCCTCCTGTTTTCCTCGCATGATGCCTAATCCCTGGTTCTCTTTGCCACGCTCTTTAACACTAGAAGACGGCTTCAGCACACCATCGCTCCTGGGTCGCTTGCTCCGAGACCCACCACTGGATGACGTTTTGCGCAGACTAATCATGGACTTGTGCTTTTTGGGGCTCACTTTCCCGATGTTGAGATAGTGTCTGCTCCCGATGGCACCTGCCTTGGGAACTTGTCGCGGAGGCACGACATTACCGCCGAAAATGGCAGGTAGAGTAGGGGAATCAGTGTCCCTCTCCTGAACGACGGTGGAAGCGATCGATGCGGCGCTGTAGGAACTCACAATGCTGTTCATTCTTCGCAGCTCCGCAATCGTCATGCTCAACGCCGGGGCGTCCTTTGTAGAACGGTTCGTCCCCCGACGGGTAGGCGAGCCGCTTGTGTTGACATGCTCAGGGGCAATTGAGTAGAATGAGCTAGAATCGGAGACTTTGCGCTGTGCGGAACCGACGGTACCGTGAACAGACGGCCGTGGTGTGAGTGCCGTGGAGATGACAGAGCCGTCTGGTGCCGTAACGGTTGCCTGCGGCGGGAGAGGAAGAGCGCGTTTGTTGGCTCCATCACGTAGGAGCATAGACAAGAGTTCCTCCTCGCTGAATGGAGATGATGACAGATCCACGGGCTTTCCTTCGTCCTTGGTGGGTGTAAGGGGACTGGCAGTGGGAGATCGGCTGCGATCCGATCCGTTAATCCATTCCGGCTTTGGCGTCTCGCAGGAGGGTAAGGCTGTTGCATCAGAGTCTTGGCTGTGTACAGATGCGGAGGTGAAACTCGACTCGGAGGTGCTCTGTATAATCTGCATCTTTTCCATCCCCTGTTCACCCTTTGGTCGAACAGCATCGGATTCGAGAGTTTGCGGTGGGCGCAGAATCATAGGTCGTGGCGGTTCGACTCGAAAGTCTACGCCACGTCCGGTACCGCCCTGTGCATTGGCTGAGATGGGTCGCAGCGGCTGAGAAATAGGCGACTCATTTCTTTTGGCGATCAGATGGCTTGGGCTCATGCTCTTGATGTGCCTCAGAGGACGAGGACCAGCTGGCTGTTCCTTCGAAGGGTACATGTATGGCTGAGCGGGTCTACGATCTACGAAAGGGTCTTCTTGGCCCGCTCCCATATTTCTCTCCAACGCTTTTCGTCGATGCTCCTCTTTCTGGAGGTTGTATTGTCGCTGGATCTCTTCTCCCTCGGTTTCGGGTTCACCGACGCTATAAAGCGTCGACAACGAGCTAGAATGGTCGCTGTCGACGGATCCTCTTCGCTGTGGGCTTCTTTGCTGAACGATGCGTTGTGGACTCCTCTTGAGGTTTCGATCAGGGCTCTGGCTCGGTGTGCGCAATGGGCTCTCCAGACCAGGGCCACTGGGTGGGAGAACCTGGTTGCCTTGGGGCTCCCATTCTCGCCCCCGAAGACGGCTGGGGCTAGCCGTGCCTCCAGGCAATTCCAGCTGTTCAGTAGCTTCAGCTAGTAAACTATTCGCAGCACTGCCAATAGAGGTCACTGAAGCCTGCGTTGACGAGGTTTTCATGTTACCGACCTTATGAGGGCTGGGCGTTCCCTCATTCTGTCGCCCAGTACCACGGGTCGATATCGATCGGCGACTATGCGGTGTCTTTGTAGGAGATCCACGATTCGGCGACGATTGAGGCGTGTTCTTGACGGGAGATCGGCTAGATCCCTCCCGAAGGCGCTGATCAGTTGAGCGCAATATGTCCCTCAATCCCATATCTGCCATTGTAATGGATGGTCGAACATGAGCCTGGGCAGGCTTCCGAACAGCAGACTGCCGACCTCGAGGAACATCGTCCTGAGATCGGAAACTCGGTGTGGACTGGCTATTCTGAATAGTATTTCCATCGTGACGTTTCTGTACATGAAGATCCTGCTGCTGTTGAGGTTGGTGATGGTGTCCATGGCATGGCTGATTGTACGACTGCTGCTCTTGCTGCTGCTGCTGCTGCTTCCGATATTCCTCGTAGTACGGCTGCTGTGAAAGCTGCGGTTTCATATGCGCCTCAGCCATCTCATTTCCACTTCCACTTCCACTTCCGTTTCCATTTCCATACTCAATGTTTGCCTGCTCGGCAGCACCAAGACTCAGCGCACTCGGAGCCTGTCCAAACCAGCTATCTCTTGCAAACCAGCCCTCATCCGCTTCCTTGTTTACCTGCGGTCCATGGAAGTCGTCTCCACTGACCCAACTTCTCCTATCATACCACTTCTTGCTGGGTGTTCTGAAGAAATTGAAGCTGTTATACGATGGCATCGGAGGCAAAGGCGGGATGGCAGGCAGCGTAAGTGAAAATCGGCTCGAGAAGCGGCTTGAGAATCCACTGACCGCAGATTCCGTCATGAGAAGAGGTCGTTTCGTCAGGCGAGTTTGCGAGTATTCGTCGGGGATGGTGTATGCCCTTGCGGTCGGCTTCTTCTGGCGGATTTTGATCCTCCAGGCCATCAACAGCCCAACGGTCGTGAAAAGCAGAATACCACCGCATAGAGCAATAGCCAGCAGCACGCCTAAGCTCAACCCGCCCGTGTCGCCGTCCCTCCTCACAACTTCGGAAGTTTCCATATTGAAAACTTTTTTTGGTTGCTATGATCCGCTTTGGGGCATTGAAGTCTATTCGTTCTAGGCTTCTTCTTATCCGGCGAAACCTGAGGATCTCGCTGCCCCTTACTGCAAGTTTCGTCCAAGTATGCCGAGGTGTACGCGGTTAGTTGGTGGGTTGACAAAACGGCATGATAATGGCTGCATGGGATTTGAAATCAATTTGAGAAATTCTTCGTAAACAATAGCCCTGCCGCCCATGATAGGTTGTTGGTGTCGTCCCACTGCAATATCTAATGGAATGTGTTGCCAGCGTAACCTCATTCCAACAGTCGTATTGCATGGCGAATTGCGGGACCTACGTACAACGGCATGGTGAGACATCCAGTTCGTTTCATTCAGCAATTCATAAATGGGTTTAGATAAGGACTATAGGCATGATCTTCCCATCTAACTACGTGAACCTTACTGCATGAGGTTGGGAAACTATTGGAGGCACTTGGCAACACTGCGCGACATAGAAGTCGAATGTCTCTGATACGCCAAGATGCGGGTAACGAGGATTCTTCATCAATGACCACGCGGTGCTCACATGCTTTACACGATTGTTTTTGGGCACGTTGCTATGTTTTAAACCCCTATAGTTACGAACGAAGAAACTGCGTAGCATCTCCTATGAAATGAGAAAAAGTGAAGCCAAATATGCTGTCAATCATGCAACACGAATTCTTAACCGGTATCTCTGGAACCCGCCAAGATGGCAAGAATTTCCCGTCCCAAGAAAAAAAGAAACGAAATAAGTCAAATCAGCAACGTTATTTTGTGACTAGTATTTTTTTCTAGTTTGCTTCGTCAAAATTTGCCGTGAGCATGGGCGTGGTGGGCGACGTGGCGTCGGTGCTTGTGTCCTACCGCGGGAGTAGCAGCAGCTGTTGGTGAGCCATCGTCTTCCGTCACTGTAACGAACGACTCCTCCCAGAGAACCTTGGTGACCTGGTTGCCATTGGTGATGTACTGGGTGCTGAAGAAGCTTGGATCGGCGGATGGTGGCGCAGGAGCGGTAGTAGGCTTTACGTCCAAGGCTGCAGGGGCGACAACTGGAGCAATCGTGGGCTTCGGTTGAGCAACGGAGGAATGGCTGTTCTGTTTGAAGACCTGTCCAGGGAGAGGAGCTGCCGGCGTGGATGCCTTCTCACCGGGGCGGTACGTAAGAGTCGGGGCAGATGTTTCCTTGGTGGAGGAAGGTGGCGGAGCAGGCTTTTTCTTGTTTCCGTGATCATGATCCTCAGCAGCACCACCAACACTAATATCTCCTGGCAGCTTATTCATGGGTCCAAGGACGTTCTCGCCAGACAAAACCTGGGGCAACGACTTCTTGACTTTACAAGACGTGGCTTCACCTTCGTCAACGACATTGAACAAAGGACAATCCTGGATGCGGCCAGAAGGATTGGTACAAGTGTCGACAGCCTGCTGGAGGAATTTTGAATCCCAGCCAGTGATGAAATCACCATGATAGGCATAGCCTGGTCATGTCAGTAAACAAGTAAAACAAAAAAATGTTCCTTGCCATTGAATAGATGGGACGTGGAGCTCACCAGAAGTATCACCGTTGGAAAGAACGAAGCGCCCATTGCGGTTCTTGAATGCAGCTGTGTTCCAGATTGTCTCGAAGAGCATGCTGGGCAGTCGCACAGGGTGGGTAGGGGGGCAGCTGCCTGTCATAACGAGATCAGGAAAAGCCACATGGTCCTTGTGGTTATCGCTGTCCATGTTTTTGCCGTCCCAGCAGGAGGGAAACATGAGCTCGAATCGTAAGCCGTCAGTGCAGTGTTGGTCAAGATACGTCTTTTCTGGGAGGAAGTGGCGATACAAGGTCCCTTCGGGGTTCTTCTGGTAATTCAGGCAGTTGTACCCAATAGCACGCTGCGCCAGATCTTCCTGCTTGGTCTGCCCAAGAGAAGCCCATTGCGACTTAGGCGGATCGGGCTGGCTTGGGTCACCAACGGTGTATGATCGTCTATCGTTGCTTCCAGAGATCATCTGAAAGCCCTCAGGGAAGGCGGTGATGTTGTCTCCATAGAGAAGATAGTATCTGGTGAAGGGATCAGCTCATGTCTCAACTGCATCCAAGGTTCTGCAAGGCATTAGGAACAGAGCACTTACGCAAGCATACCGCCAACCTGGGGAACAAGTTCAACCTTCTTGGTCCCGGCATCTTCAAAGTAGATAGCAGGGGTCCAGTAGGCAGACTTGTCCTGTGTTACCCGGCATGAAGTGCAGTCACCATCCATGAGGTCAGAGGTGCGAGAGTTCATAGAGAACGCTATTAGCCGCGAAGGTTAGTAGGCATCTTGTGGATTATTAACATAGTCTTCCCCAGACTCCCATCTTCTGAACGTGATTCGTCACAACGCAGAACGGTACATAAACCATATTTACTGCGCAAAGATCCAACCACACGACGGTAAATCCCTCGACATCTTAAAAGAAAACAGAAACCTACCAGAAGATCCATGAACAGAATGTGCGTGCGGAGAAGTCTCGTCCGGGTTAACGATAGGATCAATTCGAGCAAGACTAACACGACCAGGGCATTCCATGCGCCAAAAGGCGTTGGCGCCCGCAATCAGGCCAGCAGACAAGGCCACGGATCTAAACATGGCGAAGATTTGACAGACGACTATCGATGAGATCCGTGACTTCGGTATACGAGAATTGTACTTAAGGAGTGGACGACGCAACAAGGCTGTCTGAGCGAATGTGTCAGTGTATACTGTCAGTGAAAAGTGCCAAGATTCGATAGCCGGTTAACTTGAAGGGTGTTTAGGAATAAAAGCCAGAGCATGCAAATACGTCCGTCAAGTGGTAGACGGCGACGGGATGGGCGAGCAGGTGAGAGCAGGTGCGAGGCCACAGACCAACTGCACGCAGGTGCAGCTGTAACAAGCGACTTCCCGCCGTGACAGATAATCCATCTGATATATCAGTTCGGGAAGTTGAGCCATCCAGTCCCCGCACCTACACAGCTGCGAAGTAAGGCCAGTCAGTGTAGGCAGAGACTGGTTGATGCACTTGCAGTGAATACACACTCAGATTCCTCGCCGCCACCAATCAGGCCAATAATGTAACAAATTCATCATTTCAGTTTCGCTCTTGTCAATGTCCAATTCACCCCTCCCCGGTAGTGCGTATAAGTTGCAGAAGATGAACCATTGTCGACGTTGCTTACCGAACACTCGTTTAATGTGGTGTAATTTCAATGACTGCTTGGACACTTCCTGCAGTCGAAGTAAATCGCAAAAGAGAAAGAAACTGAATTCCCAGATGGTTCTTTCTGGAAGGAGACTTCTCCAAATAGCCAATACAATATCCCTATCCACCTTTGAGAATGGAGGCGACGCATCTCCCAGCCCCGCCGTCGCGCCGAGACTTCGAATTCCAGTGAGAGGCACTACGTCAGGCGCTCTACCATTATTGACCCGCCTTACAACGCGTAGAATAGCTCGTGCCCGGAGCATGGTTGGTACGGTGAATAAGCTGAATTGCCCTTCTGGGTAAGTTTTTCGGTATCCGTATGGTCAGGACGTGGCCGTGGTGACGAGGGTTGTCAAGGACTCGGTCCTTCGCGGGTACACTTCAGCTACCGTTGGCATACGCGATCAAGCGATCATGATGAGTAGCGCTCACTTGAGCCCGTGCAACAGAAGAGACTCTAGGTTCTGTGTTGCATAATTCTTGCTCCAAATCTACTTGGACTGTAGATGTCGACGGTCGCAGTTCGTCGAGGCATCATTGCGAATATCGTGTGGCTAGTCCTCGGCTTCTGAGTCGAGCGGGCGGGCAACGACAATGGTTGTACGTCTCTCGAAGGAATAAAACAAGAATATCGCCGCGCATTCTTACCTAAATATAGAGATACCAAATCACGAAGGCCAAAACCTACAGAAACGAAGTATCAAAAAGTATCTGGGGAAGAAAAGGAGTAAAAAGGAGAGTAATGAACCTAAAGAGCGCAAATGGTCGGGAAGATGTAAGTAAGGAACGTCAGACTACCGAAGGGCTTTCACATAATACCAAAAGAGAGAAGGGCCAAATTTTGAAGGAAGGGAACGGTCAAGAGGGAAAAGGAACAGAATTAACCACACAAGATTCGGTGGGGATACACGGATATCGTGCTGCCCAGGCCGTTCGAAGACGACAGTAATTACTACGGAGCGCACTTCTCCATTATCCGTACGGGAAGATGGGACGACGTCCGCCAGAAAGCCTCAGGTGTATGTCCCAGACTCCAGTGCTAAATTACTGCAGTTCCAAGGGTCAGCGAACATGTATTGTACTAGTAATACTGGGCACCCAAGCACAGCACACCAGTTCGTCGGACACTCAACGACAAAAATGATGGGCAGCATGCGACACGACCCCTGGACAGATGCATATTTGGCCAACTTCACTTGCACAAAAAGTAGTTAGTACTTGGACTACACACATGTATCAGAGAGTGTGCAAAGTACAAGATACGACTCGCTCATCAACAAAGAAAGGGAGGTCGCGAAGATCAATCCCAGGGGTTCGAAGGGATGGTATTGGTGAAAACCTGATTGGGCAAATGATTTACCAATTGTAGCGACTAGCCAGCGACTAGGCCAGTAGGCGTGCTCGGCAAGGGGTTGCTGTCTTCGTGCTGGGATGGGCTGTGCTGGGCTGGCAGCTGGCTGGCTGGCTGGGGTGGACAAGGATCAATCTCAGCAGCCCCCAGACGGCCATTGTTCGCACGCTGCTCTGCGCCTTCCTCGTTGGAATCCCACCTTGGGAGGGCTTTGGGGCCCGACTCTTGGGGGATTTTAATTGAATTCCCCACCATTACTTGCTGGGCGAACGGACGTGCAACTGTCTATCTAGACGTGGTCGCCCGAGCGAGGCCCTAAAGCAACAAGATGAAACAGCTCGACTAGGTCGTATTTCAAAAATCGATAGTTGTGGTTTGGAAGGAATTCATGTCCTTGTGCTCCTGCCTCGCTGCGTTCTTTGTTCTACCCCAACAGCGTTGTCCAAGTACGAGATAGTTTCGTAATAGCGGAATTCGCCTGGCCTACTCCCTGTGCATAATCGTGTACTTGTATTGCTCACCTCCACCTCGTGGTTGGCAGCATCGCCCTCGTCAGACAATGGCGCAAGGATTGAAGGGCGGCTATTTTCATGACGCAACTGTGGGGCGTCGCCCCTGCCGATTACCACTGTGGTAGTGGACTAGTCGAAACTACCGGGCTCTGGCTGCTGGTACCTGGCGGAAGGCTCAGGCGAATTCAAAAGGGTCATGTGCAGAATATTCTGCGGCTTGGGATTTTGGCTAGAGTCTGATACGGAGTAGACGTTTTCAGTTCTCTCGCATGCTTCTAGACCGCCAAGACAGCTTGGGCGTCCATCGAAATAGCGCAGCAAGGTCATGGTTGAGTCGGCTTATTTGAGGAACAATGAATATCAGGGGCGCAGCGGGGATCGAAACCCCCACTTTATTCCCCGGACTTGAAACCGGACTGAGACGGGGATCTTGGCCAATCCAGAATAGACGCGGCGGTCTGCAGTTTTCGCGTAACAGTGAGAATACGCCCAGGTTTTCTTCCGGCGTGGCTTCTTTGTTCAGGCATTCCTATTGTACGGAGTACAATACAGGGGGCCCTATGTGCTCGTGAAGAAGTCCCACCGGGTGGGTGGTGCGAGTAGTAGGTTGCCATGCATGTACGAAGATAGCTCATCTGGTATTTTCGCCTCACACCTGCACTATTGACCAATAAATATCGAACAAGCCCTCAATGCACGACACAGTCCACGGGATTCAACGTACAGGTGCAGGTCACACCCAATGCGACCAGCACGCCGATCGTCTTTGTTTCGGTTCACCGGTGAGCTTCCAAGTCCTTGGATTCTACGCGCGGCATGACGGAGCAATTTAAAGTGTGTTTTATTGTACGAACGGAGTACTCCGTAGTCGTACAGCAATTATCGTGGGCTCCATTTCTGTGCCATCCTGAGCATTGTCTTGGAACACTACCTCCTGTTTTGTAGTACAGTAGGAATTGCTTTATCAGTCTCTCCGCTGCTGTGCAAATTTTATTGCGTCTTTGTTGTGCGAGACAACTCCTCACCGCCGCCGGCAACTAAGACTGCCTCTTCCCGTCATGCCCCAATGAACAGACCCGTCTATTATGCACGCGCTCCTCCACCTACTACAAGCATTGGCCTGTTTCCTGGAGAGTGTCATCCGAACTTGTGTTATGCAGTGTGAAATTCAATAACGAATGAGGAGGACTCGTTGGCGGCGTTCTACGATACTCCGTACATGCACAGAGATCTCTAGATGCGTTGGGCTTTTCTTTTTTTGCTGTGCAGAGCATCGGCTTGTACCTGAGTGGCTTGCATAAGTGCCCGTCCCGGCGAAGTGCTGACTGCCAGCCACCTGCCAGGTGCGGTAAATAGCGATCAACAAAGTAAATGAGGCCGACTCTTGGCGACTGACACGCAAATTAGAAATTGGTCCACTTGGATATCCAATTAAGGAGAAGGAGGAAATTACATAACTTTTGGTGGGGCAATGCTGTGTTTTTGAAGTTGATCCGAACCACAACATTGCCGTAGTGCCGCTATCTGGACTGCTAACGACGTCATTTGCCATAGCGTGGGAAACATGATGGGACAGCATCGTATTCAGTACTCCTTACCTTGAGCAGAATATTTCGTATTTCGTAGGCCAGCGCAATCCAAGCTCGCACGGAGCGCTCTCCTAACTGCGGCCGGTTAGCCAATCTGAACGTCGTGGTGGAATGTCAAGCGATCTACTCACGGTACGCTGCTCCGCACCAAGAGCGACTAATATGTTTGTGGTATCGTGCTTGAGTGCGGATGAATACGACAAGGACAGGGTTGAACATTTGCTTATGTGATTTTATAATATTTTTCGCCTTCTGATAAAATCTGATTGATATTATCATATGTCATCAATGTTATATGCCGGGAAATCTCCCGGGTCCTGTCTTATGCTCAAGAGACGAGTGGAGGCAATAATGTACTTGACACAGGTTGATTATCTGAAGTGCTCACACCTATTATGAACATTAAACTCGTCACTTACTGCAGCAGCAATAACGTAATAGGTTAGTGTATTTGATACGGGATGCACCTTGTGGCCGTAAAACATTTGAGAGAAAATCAAGACCGCTCTGCAGGGTAGCTTACTTGTGACAAACGTTTCTCTTTATTTTCCACCGGCTATTAGGTCAACTTGACTTGCTGGCATTCCGCAAGATAGGTTTGATTCGAATAATGTTAAAAGACTAGAAGAGAAATATGTAAGAATTTTTATTGTTTAAAGTTATTTGATTTTGATTCGTAAGTATAACTGAGCATAAAACTTTTGTAATTGACACTGTAGCGGTCAGCTAAAGTCGCAGCTTGCTTCGTTCTGATTGGTCATGTGACGAGTGTGCCCCACACCTATGCATCTCGGCGCAAGCCATCATAGCCCGCGGCCACGCGACAGTCCCTCCTCATTGACTAGAGTTACTTGACAGCAACACGGGCACTGGCGAGCATGCGGTAACTGCCAGACAGCTGCCCGAACGATGCATTGAATAGGCAATACCTCGGCAATGATTGATGATAAATATTTCTTTACGACCTCTTCACGATGGATGATCTTTCGGGCCTCGATTGGTCCAAACCGACGGGTTCGCATCCCAAGCCACTGTCCGGTCCCATGACGATGAATCCATCCTACCCATCGTTACGACCAACGCCGTCTCCTGCCGGATCCGGGCGTAGCACGCCTGCGTCACAAGGGCCCGCGGTACATTCTTCTGGCAAATCCGCGGCGAAGCCCACCCAAGACAGCTTCAGCAACTTGGTGAACTTTGGGGGGCAAGCGAAGGCGAAACAGAACCTATCCCTTGCGGAACGACAAGCGCAACTCGAAGCCGAAAAGAAGAAGCGAGAAGCCGAACGGAGGAAGCAGACGGAGGCACAGTTCGGTAATGCGCAGCAATGGGACGTGTTGGGATCCCGAGCGTTTACTCCCAGTCCCAGCATACCTCCCCCCAACGTATCCAACGGAGCCAAGAACGACGATGACGAATTGTTCGCTGCTTTCAACAAAGATACCAAGGTGGACAATGCAAGCCACTACCCGCCACCAGAACGAATACTCTCGACACCCGCTGAAGAGAAGAAAAACCTTGATTTAAGCAATCCAAACGCGTGGGCTCCTACAACTACTAATACCAACAACAACACAAACAGCGGTGGCTTTGACGACGATGATGATCCGTTTGGGTTGAGTGAATTGAAACTGGGTGGCCAATCATCTGTACCTAAGGCGGCTGCGCCGGCAGACGATGACGATTTCCTTGGTGATCTTGGAAAGCCCATAGATGAGATTCGGATGAGACAACAGCAGCAGCAAAGGCTAGAGCCCGGAAAACCGATTGAAGAAGATGAGTCCAGTTCCTCCGAAGACGATAGCATGCCGCCAAGACAACCACGGCACGAATCCGGAGGTAATGGTAGCGCGGACAAGGATCTCGATCGAGCCGTTGCGCAGCTAGTTGACTATGGATTCTCACCGGAAGATGCTCGAAGAGGTCTCAGCCAAAGCGGCGCCGGGCTGAATGTTCAAGCGGCAGCAAACTGGCTGTTGGATGACGCTCACCGGAAATCCAAGGAAAAGGCACAGGGGAGGGGCTCGTCTGCAAAGCCTGACCGTGTGAACGATCAATCCGAGCGCAGTGCCGCTGGATCTTCTGGACGAGGAGGAGAGCCGGATCTGGCCAAATCTGCCGCAGCTGTAGGTAGCAGCCTGTTCAAAACGGCGAACTCACTGTGGAAAACTGGACAGAAAAAGATGCAGCAGGCAGTCGCGGATTTTCAGCAAGATGGGGGTGATCAAAACCAACCAAAATGGATGCGTGAAACACAACAAGGGCGGAGCCGCGACACAAGCCATGCTCGCTCTGAAGCTACTGATGAAGCCTTGGCTCTTGAGTCTGGAGGTCGACCAAACCAAACCCATACAAGCAACCGGTCTGCGAGAGACCCCAGACTAGGATTGCAACAATCTCGCACATCTTCGCCAGTGGCACCCTCATCGGGCAGTCAGAGCCGCAACAGCCCCGTACCCCGATGGCAACAACAAGCCGCAGTAGTAGGATCTGATGCTCGGTCTAGATTGGACAGGATGAAAGCCGATGATGATGACAGCTTTTCTGGCTATGTCAGTGCCAACCGGAGAAAGAAGACCACGCCGACCCCGACCGAATCGCCCAAACCACAAGAACCTGAACCAGATCTGCTTTTCAACACAGAAGCACCAAGGCCATCAAAACCCATTTCACAACTGCAAACACCACGTCAATCGCCTTCAATCATACAGCAATCGCGCGCGACTCCTCCACCCACATCTCGAAAGACAACTCCAAAGCCCCCTCGACAGGTTCCTCCTATCAGCTCTGCAGCCTTGCAAACGTCAACTAAACACCGACTCGAGGGCACGGCGCATTTCAAGCGTGGAGACTACGCCAACGCACATTCGTCTTATTCCAGGTCGCTGTCTGCAATTCCTACCACACACCCGTTAATGATTGTCCTCCTCACGAATCGCGCTCTCACTGCTCTGAAAACTGGGGAACCTAAGCAAGCTGTTACCGATTCTGACGAGGCTCTGAAGCTCATTGGAGCCGGAAATGGCCAGGGAGAAAGTGTTAGTGTGGCAGGAGAGGCTGGCAAAGAAGAGGCTAGAGATATGAAAGAGCTCTACGGTAAAGCACTCAGCCGGAAGGCCGAGGCGTTGGAGCAAATGGAGAAATGGGCGGATGCGGGAGTTGTTTGGCAACAGTGCGTGGAAGCTGGTGTAGGTGGACAGACAGCTGTTAAGGGCCGTCAGCGATGTTTGAACGCATCGGCGCCGAAACCTAAGATTACTCCTAAGCCAGTAGCACAAAAACTGCGACCCAAGCCTTCAGCAACAGCGGGTTTGGCTCCGCAAAAGAGCTCCGAGGCCGTGACTAGATTACGTGAAGCAAACCAAGCAGCGGCTAGGGAGGACGATGAGAAGTTTGCGCTTTCAGAAAAGGTCGATGCCAAGGTATCAGCATGGAGAGACGGGAAGAGAGATAACTTGCGGGGGTTGATCGCCAGCATGGACCAGGTGCTCTGGGAGAACAGCGGATGGAAGAAGGTTGGCATGCACGAACTGGTCATGACCAATAAAGTCAAGATTTCGTACATGAAGGCCATCGCGAAGACACATCCGGACAAGGTAAGGTCTTTCCACCGGCGATTTCGTGGGCCTTTACTAACATGTTTGTAGCTTCCCCAGGATGCAAGCACAGAGGTGCGGCTTATTGCTGGACTCGTATTTGCCACTCTCAACGAAAGTTGGGACAAGTTCAAGGCGGAAAACGGGCTGTAAGGTCGTTACCACGGCGCATGAAAAAGAAAACATGAAGGAGGTTTCGCATAGATAAGATTTCCAAGGTTCTTCAATGACGAGACTGTTACTCCTGTAAAACACCGTGCCAATGCATATATATACGTCGCGGCCATCCAATAAACGCAATGTATTAGACTTCAGGTCCAAACCCGCCCCGCCTACAAGCCCAACATACGCCTTACCCCATCCCGAACCTTCTTCTCGTACTCTGCCCGCCGCTCTCTCCACATCTTGGCAGCCTCTACATTCGCCGGGCTCTCATCATTCGGCTCAGCTAGCATGCTCATCACTGAGATGAGAATCTTTTCAACGGACTGTATCGGCGACCAACGCTCGGAGGCATGCTCATAGTGGTTGGGGTCATCGCCGGGCGGGTGGAGGATTGAAATGCATACGAGACCGCTGGGATATACTGTGGCTATTCGTTAGCAAGGAGGGACGGATGCATTGACATGAGAGATGTATGAGGAGTCGGCATACCGTTAGGATGCCACATATCAGCCACAAACTTCATCGTAGGCGGCGCGAGGGGGTAGTCCTTGGGGAACTTCAGCTCGGCGGGGAAGACGCCGCCCTCAAATGGTGTCCCTTCGGGGCCCTGGATGAGGCATTCCCAGTGGAGGAGGTCGTCTTCAGAGATGGGTCCGGCGGTGATGCCTTCGGGCGGGTTGTTGGTCAAGGCGCGGTATTCTTGCAGGAGGCGGCGATGGGCGGTGGATTGGGCCATGATGGCGGGCTTTGGCTCTGGAGCGAGTGTTGCTGCGAGACGGTGTGTCGTTGGTTGAAGCTGTCGACGTGGTTGTTGGCGGGGGATCTTTGGCCGGGCGGGTGGCAGATGGGCCGTTGGTCTTGGATGATTTACAGTGGGCATTCTCCGACGCCGGCTGCAGGAACAAGCCACGCCACGTCGCGATTTTGACTTCAAGATTTAGTAGATGCAGGTAAACTAGACTATATGGTTAAATCGCTCTTGTTGCTGCCCTCGACTGGATATTATCAATTCTCACCGCTGCATGCTGTCTACTGTAGGTTTGGACCATGGGGAGAGAACATGCCATGCACGGAATCAACGTGTCGATTTCGGACTGCATGAACATTCAACGCGTACAGTGGGCCACCAGTAATTCCGAACCAAGAAACAGTAAAATCGTATAGAGCAGTGGCTCGAAATTACTGCTAGGGTACTGATGGCACTGTAAAGAAACCTATTGTTCGCGGATGGATGGAATGACTGCTGGTCCTGGCTTTCGGGAACAGGCATCACAGTCGGTTGGTTCATATGCAGTGTGCAATCAACAACGGATCGGCCGTACCATGCCCGGTCAACTCAGTCGGACATGACGGGAAAATATAACGAGATATGACGGATGTATCATTGGCTTCAATCGATAGCAAAAAAGCTTTGTGAGAGTAGCACAGCTGGGGACAGTAGGCTTCGCGACAGGCCAGAAGCTTCGTAAGCGTGGAGGCGGAAACCCCAAGGCTGTCTATAATCCATAAGAGAGTTTGCGGTTGAAGCTTCGAATCATCATAATAGATTTTAGTTCCTCGGGGGGCTCATCTCTTCTTTCAAGGGTAAAGAAATAGCAGGTTTTAGTCTATAGGCGAAGCTCGTGCGGCCATAAAAGGGCACAAACAGGTGGCTGAATGAGATCTATCTATTCCTCGAGAGCCCGAGCGCCCCTGGACGGCGGTCAGGTAGAAGAGGACTTTGTTGCTCGCTTTCAAGGGGGTTCTTCGTGATCCATCGTGGTTGCACGAGGAAGAAAAGGTGATGGATTTGAAGATAAGACATTGGGACAGAACAGCCCCACCGCCTAGAGCCTCAGCGGCCACAGCGGCCGGAGCCATTACGCTACAGCGGCAACAGAAGCCCCAGCGTGGTGGCAACAGCAACCCAAAAGTCCGCTAGATTACTCAGTAGTGGAGTTCATCTTGCGTGGCGCTGCAACGCGGCGACAAGGCAGCAAGCAGCACCACGCATGCGGTTATAATTTCTCCGCAGGAGAGCTAGTTGGTTCGTTTTGTATGGCACAGATACTGGAGGCAGCATTGTATGGCGGACCATGGCCCTTTTTTAGGGTTACGGATATGGTTTCCTTTAGTGCAGGGCGTTAGGCCGTGACATGAGATTCGATCCGGTATTGATCTCCAATGCCAATTTTTACTTGGAGCTGCATGGTTCGCGGATCCGGTGCTGGTGGCCTAGTAGTTGTCATCGATCCATGCGGAAAAGAATACTAAGAAGAGCTAGTACCACTTGAGAGATAATTTAAACATAGTCCACGTCTTAGTGTCCCGTTTGAATGAATTATTTTCATCTCATATGGAGATCGGGAGGTGCGTTGTTGTAGGGTTGGAATTCACACCAAGAAGATACGGACATGTGGCTATATGCGGCCGCCTTCCTGCAGAGATCAGAACCGATGCAGACTTCAGTACATTGGATAAAGGGCAGAAACTCCCTCATCCCTAACAGTGAAGAAACAGGGACAGCAACACGCAATGACAGCACTCGCGGAAACTTGAATGTTGTGCGGTCTGTCCTATCCTTCGGGGATGCCTCTCACATGAGTCAGTTTCCCAATTTTGTAACCTATGTATAACAAATTAACAGATCCCCATCCATCAATCCATTTCGAGTATTCGCATCCGGTGTGGTGTAATGGCTATCATACTGCGCTTTCATCTTGAAAGTGCCGCAGGGACCGGGGTTCGATTCCCCGCATCGGAGATGTATTTTTTTTGGATGTTTCCTCGTGGAATTGTGAATGATGTTCTTTGAGGGCGCATCGAGTATTACTTTCCCATCGCCTGCCTTCTTTCTTTTTTTGCTCACCCTTGTTTCGACTTGTTCAAATGTTGCATTTCAAGTTTGATCTTGCATGACTCATTGTTTGGCCCAACGAAGACTGAAAATAATTTGCTGAGTGCGTGGTGGCCCATGTACTTTTACTCTCTGCCCGCAATTCTTTCCAGTGAACGAGCATGTGGCTGTTTTACTTTTTATTTTGGCTCGATCTGAAGACTGCGTATAGGAAGTCTACCGGCTTCGAGACAACTCTGGAGGCTGCAGCAACGCCGTTATGTAGTCCCTGCTACTTACTGCGGGGAGACAAGAAGCATGCCGTGCCTCGCTCGCCTGGACATACACAGCTCTACGATAAACACCATCAGCTTATTTTAATACGGCATCTGAAGCACTCATCAAGACAGTAAAGCAGACAATTTAGGTTGCGTAATTGACAAATGTTATACAGCTAATACGTCTTCGCAGATCTTACTAACAGCAGCCGCGTACCTGAGCTAATGCGATAAGTGATAAGCGCGGGCTAAAGTCCATACATGTACTTGACCAAAAATCTAACATTCCAAACCATTTTCCCTGCATTTACATACATCCGTTTCGTGTCCTATGACAACACTAGCATTCAGATGATTTCCAGAACTTCTCATCTGGAGGGGTCCGACATGGGAAAATACGCGAATGATATTGTCCGTTCACCTCGGTTTTCGTCAAAGATCGCTGCCATCATCCTAAGGAGGTCATCATCGTCACCATCAAGGGCGGCGCAAAGAATTGAGTAGATGATATCATCGGCTGTTAATGTGGAAGGGCAACATTCCGTGTGCGGCTCGTACCGCGACGTCCTGGTCTTTTCCGCGATAGCAATCCAAATAGAAAGAAGCTTTGCAGTTATGCCAAGGAAGTTCATGTTGGATAAAGCTGCGCTGCTAAAAATGTCATTTTCGATTGCCCACTCGGTCAAATCCAAGAGGAAGCTTTCGGAAATGCGCTCTGTGTCTGTGTCAAATTGAAGGATACGTAGGTTATTTCCGTTCTTTGACATCTTGGTGAAGTGCTTGCGAGTGTCGAAAGCTTCTTGATCACGCATCTTCTCAGCAATTTTCATCAATATCCACTTGATACTCGTGTTGGGCAGTCTGGTAGCTGAAATGGCCCGGGCATTCCACCCAGCTTCATGGAAAACAAGCAAGCTTGATTTAGTTTGGTGGAAATATTCGGTCATAAAAAACTGCTTGTAGAACGGCGAGTTTATTAGCAGATGTGCAAAGCCCTCGGTCCTCGGAGGTCGACTAAAGTTCTTGTATTTGCGATACGCGCGGCTGAAATTGGATTCTGGCAGTTTGTCGCCAAAAAAGTCGGCCATAAACAACTTTCCCACTTCATCCAACAGTTCAACAGGTCGATCGAGATAGCCCTCCTGAACCAGCATATTGTGCAAATGAAAAAGATATCCAATTTCTGGAGTTACATCCCAAATGAACATGGCGTATCTGAAAAAGAGTTCGATGGCTTGCATCAATGAAGAAGCGCAAACAAAAGGTGACAAGTTCCAAAAACGGTGTTCGTTGACTTGCCAATCCTGGCCCGATTTTTTAATACAAGGAATTTCCTCTTTGACCAAGTCAACCATGATTTGGTGATGGGTTAGAAAACTTTTCCAAAATGTAGACAATGTTATATGACCGATATAGAACGACGGAGATTCGTGGGATTTAAAGACTTTGAGAAGTAATTCAATTGATCTGGAGACCCCCAGGTGATGCTCACAAGTGTTGGCGCATGTAAATCTGCGCATCCAGTCGACTGAACCGCCCTTATCGGCTGGTCGACCAAGTATAATATCACCGGCAACATCTATTTTCCATCCAAGCGAAACAGTGCACGAGTCCACAATACATTGAAGATTGAAGACAAGGTAGGGTGAAATGCTATCTTGCATTTTAGCCTCATCTGCCTGCCGGATAAGCACAGTAATGGCGTCGGTGAATTGACGCAAGCCAAAGAATTGAGACTCCTCATCCCATCGTTTCAAAGCCGGGTTGTGGCAAGGCCGAGAATTGTCAGCGAAAACCTTGCACAACACCTTAACGTCAGAATCCATCTCTATTCGCTTTCTGGTCTCAGAAAAAGAACCAACGAGGCAATACAACCAGTCGATGGTGTAAATTCTTCGCCATCGACGTCGCTGTTCGCCGGTAGCCTTTCCAAGATCCAACTTGGGATTCCAACGTCGTATTTCGGCTTGCATCGACTTGGTAGGTTTTCCCGTTGATGTCTTCTGGTAATCTCTGATGAATTCGAGGAGATCATTGTACGTATATTCCATCAACAGCTCCTTCATCGACCCTGTTGTCACGGCGGTTTCCTCCAGGAATGGGCTGCAGACTTCATCGTCGCAACGGCGAGAAATCCTGAGAATTGTAGGCTGCTGCATATTGCTCGTATCGCCGCTTGTGTACTTTTTGAGCAACTTGATGTACGAGTCATCATTCGGAAAGTCTGAAAAAACGGCCGTTTGTGCCTCAATGACCATAGAAATTGCCTGTTCACAGATAGCTACGGCTACGACCGGGTGGAAGCTGTCATAAGCCACTCGTTCCCAGAAGCTTTGACATCTAAGTCTCAGCTCTATACACTGTTCCAGCATAGCAGCAGCTGCGAGAAAATACTCGGCTTCAAGTTGGCTGTCATCGCCCGCAATCCCATATTTTTCGACGGGGATCTTGTTGATGAGATGCTTCTGCTGACTGCTAACGTTTGCCTTTTTGCGGGCGCTCTTGCCCTTGCCACCTTTGCGTTTCGAGCCTTTGGAGCAGGCCTTCCCCGGAAAACGTTTGGGTAGATTTCTTTGTTCCGTTGTACAGCTCGAGCCTCCGTCGCTTCCCTCATCACTGTCTTCAATTCCATGAAGATTTAGATGTGAGAACACGTTGGAGCACATGGTCTGGAAGTCAACTTTGGTGGTTTCAGCTTCTTGTTTCGTCTTTCTACGAGCCTTCTCATCCTTGAGCCTCTTCTCGCCACCTAGTATGTCAAAGGTCTGGCTGAGTATATCAATGAAGTGCTTGTGGGATCCGTTGCTTTTCCCCATCTCGAAATTCGGATTGGCAGAGACGCGTCGCTGAAATTCCTCATAGCGAGACGATCGAAGTTTGATGACCGACTTGAGTAAATTCAGGATCTCACAAGGTGTTTCTTTCATGTGTTTGGCGATGAGTTTCGCAGCAGGCACGAATTCTGAAGCAAACAACTTGCCTGTTGTGTTGAGTGTTGCCTTGACATCTCTGGCAGATAAGACAGCATTCGAAGCGGTCACAAGCAGATAAACAAGTCTACTTGTGTCTCGCTTATAAGCGAGGTAGGAATCGTGAAACGGCATGGGCCTGTCGTCTAGATGTATTCGAACAAGAATGTATGGGTAGTGTATGTAGCTAACGAAGTACAAGTAGGTATGATTAGCAGAATAGGGCAGTCTTTGCTTGATATGTCGACAAAAAGATGAATGTCAATATGCCAACAAGACGAGAATAGGATAGAATAGGAGAGAAAAGAAGTGTGCGACCGGCGCTGTGTGCGGGGGCTACTATTTGCATGTTCACTGTTGACAGCTGCATGAGAAATGACTTGGACTGACACGCCAAGTGCTCGCCACCCTTGTTTTTATAAGTCACATGTTAAAAATCACCTCAGCTTCTACGTAGTGACATAGTGGCCAACCTCATACCCTCAACTGGCCCTGGACGGCAATATAATTTTCCATCATCGCTCTGCTTCTATCATCACTTCTCGGCTTCACCTCCATCGGCCATGGACTTGGCTCCAGAATAACCCTCGAGTTAGTTGAATACGTGTCAAACGTCATATCCTCTCCCGTTATCGGACACTTCTTCAACGACAAGTCAAACCCCCAGCAAACGTATGCTGCAAACATGAACATTTCGTAATCCGCCATAGATGGACCGAGACACGATCTTCGGCCCCAGCCGAATGTATGCATGGCTTTACCTTCTCGAAGGTTAGGATACTGTGATATTGGTTCCATGTATGTCGGCCAACTTGGTTCTAGCCATCGCTCTGGGTGATACATTTCTGCATCTGGAAACTTCGCCTCGTCGCGGTTTAGTGACCATTCGCATGCGAGAATGACATCGCCTTTCTGGATAGGCACGCCCATGTACTCGGCCGGTGTCTCGCACAGGTGAGGAACTCCTATAATAACATTAGAAGATGCTGTTACTTGCAGAGCGTTCACAGAACTTACCTAGTGGCACGGTCGATCTCCATCTGAGCGTTTCCTTGACACATGCTCGCACGGTAGGCAGCTCGGCATAATCCCCAATAGTCGGTAGACGCTCGCCACATACTCGATCAATCTCCTCTTGGACCCTCTTCAGCCACTGCGGATGCAGAGCCATACACATCAGAAAGTACTGCAATGGTCCGCCAACCGTAATCACGCCTACCATGCATTGAAACCCCAACATACAAGCCGCGAAGTTTTCATCATCAAGACTCTGCTCAAGTGTTTTATTCCCTTCATAGACAAGCTGCTCACAGTATCGATATGACCAGGTGTCGCCAGGCAAATCACCTTTCAAAAACCTGGCTTTGGCAACGCGCAGACTATCAGCCCACCACGCTCGCATACTCCCTTCACGAGCTTCCTCATGCTTCCGCCAGGGATTATACCCCAAAAACTCGGCGATATGCCATATCGGCGTGACGGTGTTGACTATCGGTCCGGAGACGGACATTTGCGTAAGAGTCTCAATCGCACGCTCGCCATATCTCTTTCCCAAGGCGGCATCATCCCAAGCAAGTGTACTCATGATTCGACCGGTGAGCTCGCGCGTATTGGCATGAAACTTGGCCGGGTCCAAAATCAGCGTCATCATGAATCGTTTCAGTTCCTTCTCGATACGACCGTAAAAGTTCTCCTGGTAGGCTGCGGCCATGGCTGCATGAACCCATTTCCTCTGTATCTTCCAGCTCTCTGCAACGTATTAGCTATGAACCCTGAAAATGGCCTCAAGCTGCAACATGTGGCCGCCTACCGTTTCGATCTTGCAGTGCAACATACGTCGCCGAAGTCTTATGATCAATCAGCGCCCGAATTTGCACCCTCCCGCTGAAGTGGTTCCCATTTTTAATCAGGAGCTCCTGGGCCATTTCTTCATTCGAAATGATGATGAATCTCTGACCCATCATGGAGGTCTCGTAGATAGGTCCGTAGGCGATCGCCCACTCATGGAATTTTCGCCATAGCGAACCTTTCGGTAAGTCGTGCACCCGCCCGACGAGAGGGAACTGCTTTGGGCCAGGAAATCTACGCAGCTGCGACGGCGATTTAATCGGTGTGGAGGTTTTGCGTAATTGCCGAGTCAGGGAATATACGAAGGTGGGAACGCCGATAATGGCAATGTAGAGTAGTACGATTGGGATATCCATGATTAAAGATATGAGTTGGCACAAAAATCAGGAAAAAATCACTCAAAGCCATAAAATTCGTCCCGAGTAAGAGCAGACGTTCGCGGGCTGTTGGCTACTTATCAGAAAACAAGTCTGCTTTCAACTTAGCTATAGAACCCCTGCATTCAACACAAGCCCATTGGACAGGCAAGCTTGCAACCATAACGAATCTCTACATGGGACTCCGTATTGCATCCTGAAGTAACGAGCCTGGATCACCGAGAGACCGCCACCCTTAGTCGACAGCTACGAGAAATAGCTGTCACACAAATGGATTCTCTTCAGTCATGTGGTCCACGGTCCAATAAATTGAATGCACAGTGTCTGACATGCATTTGGGGGCCAACGATAAGATACATCTGCAGGGAACAGAACCAACCAAAAACTTCGCTCAGGATCGTACATTGGTCCCCTTGCTCTTCCCGCGCGGCTCCTGCTTTTGGTCTAAAATACGACGTCTAGGGATGCGTGGGATGGTCAGTCTTACTCATTCAAGGATGTGTTCGGTGTAACCCCGATATGGTAGGTAACCCACTTATAATGACTGACCCGCCAAATTCATCAGTGGCTATGAATAAGACAGTTTTATCAGTAGATATCTTAGAAATACTTTGGTCAAGATAAGTATCGGGGACGGAGGAGAAGACATATCGAATTTCGGCAAGACATGTAGTTAGACGGACCATATAGTACTTTACGCATTTAATTTATGTGGCTTTATCACCTAGATCTACAACCCCCCCTTAGCTTTTAGTTCCTCATGTGCCCTCTTTTGTTTCTCCCACATCTTCTTCAACGACTTCAACTGACTTTTAGGTACATCACACCCGTCCTTTGTCTTTGTCGGCATGCCCGTCTCATCCCAAGCGCTGTATCGCTCGTCCTTCTTGAACATTTCCTCAGGCGGCACCTTTGCCTTCTCTTTTGCTTCTTGCTCGGCCTTCTCACGAGCTAGTCTTGCCTCTTCCTTCTTTGCGGCCTTCTCAGCTTCACGAGCTGCTTTCTCCTCCCTGGCACGGATAAGCTCTGCGGCCGGGATGAACTTGATAAGGGATGGCTGATTGTCTGGGCGGTCGTCCAGATAGACTCCGAGGTTTGTAAGATCGGCGTCTCGAATTCGGTCGGTAATGGTGAGAATTGCCTGTTTGGTCTCAGCTGCCTGTGATGCGACTATACGGCGTAGTTCATCACGTATTTGAGACACGACCCGCAGGTAGGGTAAAGCGAGTCTCTCAATGTCACGGGTGCCGCTTGAGACGATTGATTCAAAATCTTTGGTGGGATCTTGAGACAGCACAGACAAGAGAGCACCAGACGAAAGCGACAGCGCAGACACATCAGCCTTGACTGTGTTGAGAACCTCAATGTAAGGGTGGACTGCCTGTCTGGGATCAACGTTGGCAGCAATTGATGATGCCCAGCCAAGACCATCATATGGGGGAGTGGCGTTTGAATCTAACCCAAAGATGCCAACTATCTTGGTTATCCAACGGGCAACTGCTTCGACCTGGGCGAGGTCAAAGTCCCTGTTTTCTTTGACGTAGACATTGGCTAGGTTAACCAACTTGAGGAGAATGAGCATGGCTCGGGGGGTATCAAAAGAGTTGGTTAATGCAACCTCAACATCTTTTTTCGCTTGCTCTAAATCGGCAAGAAGACCAGTTGCGGGCTGCTCCTTGCTAATGGCAAGGGATTTAACACCGTCACTGACACCGGCCTCGGCGAGCCAGGACTTGGTGTTTGTGAAAAAATTCTGCAGTTTTGTTAGCCCCCGTCTCCGGAATGGAACTGTAACAGGATACATACGCTAATTGTAGATTCCCAACTATCCGACTGAGCACGCATGTCGGGCGAAATCTCAACACCATCATTCCATCTACCCATCAAAAACACGATTCTCATGCTCCTCGCCGTATACGTGGTATTGAGTGCATCCGCAATGGTCTGGAAATTCTTGAGAGACTTGGACATTTTGGAGCCTGAAATAGATAAGTGACCCATATGGAGGAAATAGTTGACCCAAGTATGTTCGCCCTTGCCGTGCTCGCAGAAGTAGGCCTCACTTTGCGCAAGCTCATTGTCGTGGTGTGGGAATGCCAAGTCAATACCTCCGGAGTGTACATCCATGCGGGAGCCAAGAATATCGGAGGCCATCACAGAGCACTCAATGTGCCACCCAGGTCGACCATGACCCCATTTGCTGGGCCAAAATGGCTCGCCAGCCTTGGACTTTTTCCAGAGAGCAAAGTCACTCGCGCCACGTTTGCCACTGAGATTCTTGGACAATGAGCCTTCGCCCTCTTCTTGCAGCACCTTGTCGTTTCTACTTTCAGGCCGTAAACGAGCATATGTGTTACCGGCTTTCTCGAATGCGCTAATGTCGAAATACACGGACCCTTCGGCTTCGTAGGCAAAGCCTTTGTCAACTACCTGCTCTACAAACTTGGCAATCTGCGGCATATACTCGGTAACACGAGTAATTACGTCGGGTCGTAGCACGTTGAGATTGTCCATGTCTTCTAGGAACAAAGCCTCCATGCTCCGTGTCAGGTCTGTAAATATGGTTTGATCACTGGTGTCGATCGTTTCCTTGTATAACGAATCTAGGTATGGTAGGAGAACTTCGTCCGCGCCAGGGAAGATGGCGTTTTGCTTTAGAGCGGTAGCAGCAGCATCCATGTTGCCAAGATGCATTTTAGTCTTTGCCTCCGCATCGCTAGGTTTACCGTCCCCAGAAAGAGTGCCGCCAGAGAGAACTCGTCCATATGCGGCGTCCCGTCGTGTGATGTAGTCGGTCTCGTCTAGATTGGAGGTGTCGTCCGCAAGAAGAGGTAAGTTGCTCGAGGCGTAGACCCGGAAAGCGGCAAGGCCTAAAGAACGAAGTTCCTCCTTGGAATAGGTCTTTTTCTTTTCCAGGTCTAGCAACCGTTGTCTTCTAGCTTTGATAATGATCTAAAAAAGCTGTTGGCCACTGCAATCACATAATTTGGGATGTACTGATTATACCTTGTCGTCAACGTCGGTCATGTTCATGACATAATTGACTTTTAACCCGAAATAGTGCATCATGATACGTCGAATAATATCACTGGAAACGTAGTTTCGCGCATGACCCAGATGACTCTTGTCGTAGACAGTAGGACCACACACGTACCAGGACACCTTGCCAGGGACCATGGGCACGAACGGCACAGGTGGCCCTGGTTTAAGTGAATTGTGCACTTTCAATGACTCCATAATGTTGGTATTGTATCTTCGGTTAGGGGAGACTATAAAGCTCCTCGGACTAGCACAGGGTGGTGTAAATCTCGAACGGCAGAGTATACGCAGATGATTCATCCAGATGGGCGTGGGTGCAGGATTGGGATTAAGTAGAGAGAGGTGCTGGCAGTAGCAGCGGCGGAGTCATCACCAATTATTGTCTCGCAAATCGATGAGTCGTCGCCGGCCGATGGTGTTCCCGGGTGCACGCAATCGTAGCTGTGGTCGTCGGTGTGTGCGTGGACGTGGTTTCGAGTCACCGGCTCCCAGCATCGGAGAGTGGGAGATCGAAATGCCAGCTGGAGCTTGCCCCAGCCGCTGTCAGGCTGGACCAGGGCTAGCCTGACCCCTCCACCCGGGCGGCAGCTGTAGTACTAGTATGTAGAATCAGTGGGTGGCTGTCGCTGCCCCTCACACAAAAATCTGTCGGTGGAGTTACCGTTGCTTGCCTGCCGCATCCCGACAATTTTGAGTTGACGTTCAGGTGGAGACCAACTTTTCAAACTTCGGTATCAATTTTGCCTGGTTTCAAATTGACAGCCAGGCTTGGTTCAACACATACCAAGAGTCTGGGCCGTCAACCTGTCTTGGGCCGTTATAGCTTAAGATGGACGTATCTACCATGGACCACCCATCGTCGCCATTTCTTCAGCCCGGCTCCAAGACCAGATCGAATACCCTTGCCATTATCAGCCTATCGAAAGATAACTTTCAGCCAATTACTTTGCAGCGGTCGGCCGGCGCAGCAGACGGATATGCTGAAGGCGTTACCCTAAATACGAGATTTGGCTCCTTTCCTCATTCGACTCTGCTCGATATTCCCTGGGGCTCCCAGGTTCGAGCCTCCGTGGTAGATACGGGGTCGCGAGGACGCAAGCGCCGGCGCGGTGAAATCGAAGAAGAAGAAACGCCCAATTCCAATGCGGATGATGGCAATGACACGCCAGATTCGGCACCTGTGAGAAAAGTCACTGTGGCCTCCAGTGGCTTCGTCTATGTTCTCAGGCCGACTCCAGAGCTGTGGACCAGCAGTTTGCCGCATCGAACCCAAGTCGTTTATACCCCTGACTATAGCTACGTTTTGCAACGAATCAGAGCTAGACCAGGATCACGCATCATCGAGGCTGGATCTGGAAGTGGAAGTTTTACACATGCGTCTGCACGCGCCGTGTACAATGGGTACCCCAAATCCGAAACAGACATCAAGGGCAAGGTGTTCAGCTTTGAGTTTCATGAGCCACGGTTCCAAAAGATGCAGGACGAAATTAAAGATCACTCACTTGAAGGACTCGTTCAAGTCACACATAGAGACGTTTGCGACGGAGGCTTCCATGTCAATGGCAAATCACCCAAGGCCACTGCCATATTTCTCGATGTGCCGGCTCCATGGGAGGCTTTACATCACTTATCAAGGAGGAAGATGTTCAAGGGGGGAAAACTTGATGAAAATCCTGGTGATTGGGAGTCACCATTGGATCCTGCACAGAGTGCTTATATTTGCACTTTCTCTCCATGCATCGAGCAAGTGACTCGTACGGTCACAGAACTGCGGACACTCGGCTGGATAGATGTTGACATGGTTGAAATTGCCCACCGCAGGTTCAACGTTATGAGGGACAAGGTCGGTGGCGGCAGCGCGCCAACTAATGTATTGGAAGTCGTCAAGAAGCTCAAAACGGACATCAAACGAACGCAAGCGTTTCACAAATCACAAACATCACAGCCAGTTTCTGACGCATCTGAATGCAAGATGGAGGTGGATGAAGCTGCGCCTGACTCAAGTGTCGAAAACTCCACAAGAAGTGAACAACCCTCGTGGATGCAGGGTCAGATTGTTCATCGTACTGAGAACGACCTCAAAACACACACATCCTACCTTGTGTTTGCCATTTTGCCTCAGGATTGGGATGACACTGCGGAGGAGGCAGCGGCGGCTAAGTGGCCGTGTGGACTGGAGAGCAAGACAATCGGCAACTTGGATAAGCAAACTCGAAAGAAGGAGAAGAGGGAGCTGTTAGCTGGAAAGAGACACAAGAAGCAGAAACCAAATGATACCCAGACAGCTGAATAAAGCGCTGCGGCCGACACAAAGTCGCAGCATTACCACCTATTACTACGTATTCGCTGCTAACGATATCGGTAACCTAAGATGACTTGGACTGGGAACTTTGTGACTGACTCTGCGCCCTGAGCCGGAGGTCTCTGGTCCACAAGACAAAATACACGATCAACATACCCAGAGAAAGTCCATTCGGCCAGCTTGGCCCCATGCTATCAATACTCTTGCGCCAAATCATCCAAGCCTCGCCAATCAAGCCCGCCACCAGCTGCGCCGTTCCAGTGACCGGCAAAGCCGGCCGACAGAAACCAGCTCCGCCAAAAAAAGCATACATCAGGATGTGATGGAAAGCATTCAAAGCAGCCACTATCCTCCATCCTTCGTCGTATCGAATCGCGCGGATGTACGTCAAGTATGGAGTGGTAAGGTGATGGACAGCAAAGTGCAAGTCTATCTCTCCACCGGAAGCACGCACGCCAAGTACATCAATGTACTCATAGAACTTGGACGCAAAATAGAGCTTCTGTGCGGTTTCTTCATGTTTTGATGTGACAATGAAAATAAGCAGGGCTGCAGAAGCTGCAGAGTAGAAGCGGCTGTTGAGAACGGTAAATTTGCGAGAACCGGAGATGGGACCGTTTGTTTTTACATGGCGATGAACAAGCGCCCACGCTGATACGAAGGCACAGCTCTGCAGGATCATAAGAAACAAGATCATTTTGACGGCGTCGGAAAATTTACGTTTTGGTTCAGTTTGGTAGTCGTGGAATTTCTGGTGTAGTGCGGCTGTGACTCACTTAGGGCGGCTTCGGAGGCTGCCAAACTGACCTGTAGAACGGCGCTAATTCAAGACACCACTTGTGAATATGAAGCTGGCATTCTATTCTTTTCTTTTCTTTTCAATTCAACCTCTGATTTGACAATAATCATGAGCATTGTTGTGCATGCGATTGGTCTCGTCGCACTAGAAGAACAGCTGTTCCTCAACTCGTCGCCTGTAGAATCGTCTAAAACCCGAGCCAAGCTGTTAAGCCCATACACACCATACAAACGTAGTCTGATGAAGTCGAATGCAGATATTCACCTATATACTGCACCTAAATAGGTCATTGTCTCCCTTTCTTGTTTATTTTAGGCCAATCAACTACTTCATGTTCCGCGCACCACCTCAGAGCGTAGAGTCAACGCTAGGCGAAGTGGGCAGCCGTGGAACCAGTTCTCTGTCTCCGGACCCGGCCGAACAATAGCCCGCACAAGCTTCTCCAGACCAACCACCAAATTTCAAGCTCGAGCTAATCCCGTACATGAACGCCCATTTCGCGATCCCATTCAGCCATCCAACCGCCGTCTGAACCGCAGCCATGACCTCCACCATTGGCATCCCGATCAAACTCCTCAATGAGGCACAAGTAAATCCCACTTTTGCATCGCAACCCCCCTCCCCCCTTTAAATGCATCAAGCTAACACCCTTGTCCGCAGGGCCACATCGTGACTCTCGAAATCACATCCGGCCAAACTTACCGCGGCAAGCTCCTCGATGGTGCGACCATCTCTCCCTCCTCTCCTCCGCCTGTACTCGAAGAACCAGCACTGACTTATCTAATTAATTTAGCCGAAGATAACATGAACGTGCAATTAAAGGACATCACCGTGACAGCTCGCGACGGCCGTGTCTCCCACCTCGAACAGGTGTACATCCGGGGATCGCACGTGCGCTTCTTCATCGTGCCGGATATGTTGCGCAATGCTCCTATGTTCCGAAGCAGGAATTTGCGTGGAAGGGGTGTGGGATTGGCGAGAGGTAGAGCGACTGTTAGTCGGGCTAGGGCAGGTGGTCGAAGGTAAAACGGAAGGGTGTGGCGGTCGCGACAATCATCTCGAGGAGGGGAAACATGGAGGGATGGGAGGGGCGGTTAGAGAAAAAAGGGTTGGAGCTTGGGATCAGGCGTTTCGGATACTTTGGAGCTAATTTCAAGGCTCTTGATATTTCACAGTGTATGTGATGCACGGTCGTCCGATGGGTGAGGTAATGGCAGGTTGTCCTGAGCATTACCAAGTGAGATTATATTGGATGAAAACATGTGAGATGGTATGAAACTAAGTTGCTGCGTGCAGAACGTAGAGAAAGGGAGACGTTGGCGTCGAGGCGCCATACCTATGTTACTATACACCAATTCTATGTACTTGCCGGGTCCTTCATATCGTACATTATTTCATTCTACCCAAGGCATCCGCAGCTTTAACAACAAGCTCCTTTGTCTTCTCCAGTTCATCTACGCCCTCCACTACGCCGTTCGAGGCGTCGATCTCCAAGGCAGCCGCTACGCTCTCCTCAGCTGCTCTTACTGACTTGCGCCCTTCTTCGCGAACCTCGCCCTCCCAAAATGTTCTGGCTGCATCCCACTTCTTTTGTACCCGCCCGAGACTATAGACAATACCAAGGGCGGCGACGGCACCAGCTTCGTATATTGTAGAAGAGAATGACGAAATATATAGGAGGGCGGCCAGCGAAGTAGCTACTCCAGATGTCCCAAGACACTGGACAACGAGCTTCTGTGCTAAGGATTGTAATGCGGGGACGGTTTCATCCTGTAGATAACGGCGAGTGAATGCAATGTGTCCAGGCCATTTTGGAAGTGGGGAGGCGGACGTCGCAGCTAGGGTGGGTGTGCGGAGTGCTGATTCGAGTGTTCGAGATCCCGAAGCAGCATCTGCGGACCGTTTAGGCTGGGAATATTCCGGTGAAGCACCGCCCAGCTGGGCGATTCGTCCAGTCAGATATACCAGCTCTTGCTCGGCAGTTGGTAAAAACCGTTGACTGAGCATTTCGTTCGTGAGCATAGCAACATCATCTACTCGCCAGAATAACTTCCACCAGCCCAACTTCCGCCACCGCCGGCCACTAAACGCATGGTCAAGCTCATCTTGTAGCTCTGAATGCGCTTTCTGTGCCCACTCAGCTAGACCTTTGTTCAGCTCCGTCACGGCAGGATCATCGCCCTGCAGTATCGAAGTCTTAGATAGCTTCCGCGCCTCGAGAAGCTGGACTTCTGATAAAGTGTTCTGTAGCGTAGATGCGATGAGCTTTCGTACGGCAGGTTTTGTTTCGTCTTCTGCAGATGTAGAGCCTGCCTTGAGCCACTTCGTTAGGGCGGGGATGTTGCTGGAGAACCACAGGCGTTCAAACTCTCTTGCGTTTTGGGGACCTTGGCGAAACAATCGAACACCTTCTTCGGCCAGTGATACGTCCACGGTGTTGAAAGACGTTTCCAGTTGCTTGCGGATTCCCTCCAGTTGAACAGCTGCAGTAATGGACTCATCTGTTTCTGAGACAGGTAGGGCGGATATGTTTACCGCACCCATGAGACCATCCGCCACGAGTAGGGCCTGGTGAACGGGTGTCGAAATGGGGGATATCCTATCTGCAGCGGAGGGAATGTTGACGGTAGGAACAAGCAGGGAATCCTCCAAGCTCTTGATAGACATCTCGCCAGGGGCGCCATATGGCACATTGACCTCCATGAGGAGGAATTCCAAGTTGTAGCCATCTAGTTGTGGCGAAGAAATATGCATTTCATCCAAACCAGTTTCTTTCTCAATCTCCAGTGACACCACATGCTGCTGTGGCGGCCCAACCCGCACAATCAGCGGCTTAGTCTCGTCACGGCGTTCCAGCTCCTTCTCCCATGGCTGTTCATCCTGCAGCGGATCGGCTAGCAAAGAGCGCAGGATTCTCCGTGCCGTTGGCCCGCTCTTCGAACCGTTCGACAATCCAAGGATGGCGACACGAATGATTTCGGTTCCCGGGTCTCGTCGTAGTCCCTGGAGCGCCAGCTGCAACCTTGAGAGGTTTATCAAATTTGGAGATTGCTTCTGCAGCTGTAGCAGCGTATCCTCAAGCTCTGCTCGGGGATTTGCAGAGCTGGTCAGGTATCGTCGGGAGCTGGCATCGCGCTTGGTTCGGACTCGAGGGTGAGTTGCGCGCGAGGCATTGGCGCAAGCTGGACAGAAAGACGGCGTCAGACGATGCCCCTGACTAATCAGAAGCCGGTACTGTCCGCTGCGAGACAGTAGGGCAGAGTTGGACGCCATCGCTGGTGGAGGTGATGGTGGATGAAACTGAAGCTGAAGATGATTGCTGACTTCAGATGCCAGCAATAGGGCGGAATTATTTGCAGCACTGGTTCATCCACCTGTAGCTCTAGTGGGGCAGGACGGGGACAGCAGCAGCGGGCCATGTTGGAACTGTATCGTGCGCTAATAATAATGCAGAGGTGACTCGGCTGGATTCTTCCATTTGAAAATTCAACGCACAAACGTGCAGTTGCCCAGCCCAGTCTAGTACATCTACGGAGTGCAAGTCTGCTATTGAGATGCAGATCTCATAGACTAGGGAATGCAAGGCAGAAAGACCTGTACTTTGTAAGGGTTGGATTGTTGGATTGTTGTGGCGCGGATCGGGATTGCCACCGTTCTAGAAGTCAGCCTGACTTGTTCAGAACTAACTAGTTACCTACTCCGTAACCCTGGATGCTAAACCGCGTGGCTGAGCTCGATGTTCTTGGCGCTTGGCATTCAAGCCGCATCGCTACTTGGCTGGCTCCTCCAGAACGCTAAGCAGTTCGTCTACAAGAACGATCGAGGTCAGAGTATTGGTCATTGGCACAGCCGAAATGGAAGAGACTGATGTCATTATTCCCTCACCAGGATGGACCCATCATGGTAACCGACAGGCGTGTTGCCATCGGATGCCCATGATGTAAGTCGAGGACTTTGCCAACTCGATCGACGGAGATTCCACTATTCCATAACAATTTCGTTACTTGACGTACACAATCGACACACTATACAGCATCGTACAACATGTCAATCCAATCACAGATTCATGAATCCGTCTCCAAAAAGGACGAACTCCTCAAAACTTTGTCCGAAACTGACCATGCCAGCTCGGCGCTGAATGAGCAAGACAAATGGGTCGATGAACTGGAGATGCTGCTTCGCGACTCTGACAAGGAAGTCAAGTATAACAACGGAATAAGAGAAAGCAACTTGAAAGAACACACAAAGTATCGGGACAGCCACGTTCGCCGTTTCATGTACAAGGCCACGGGCAACAAGGACAAGTTTGCCGAAAAAGCCAGCAAAGGAGAGGAAGAATATTTTAATAGCCTTCAAAAGGCCCAGCAGGAAGATCAGCGCAACTCAACGCTCAGACAACAGCTCGCTGAGGCAAACACAGCCCGAGATGAGCTCAGATCGCTTACAGAGCTGCACGATCGCTCGCAGAAGGAATTGGACCATGTCTTTAGTCGTATTTTTTCAGGACAGACGGCAGACTTTCCTGAAGAGGATGAACATGAGCAATGTTGCGACCGTGTGCTGATGACGTATCGCGACTGTAGGGGCAAATTCGAAGCCGAAACCACTGCCATGGCGTCCCTTGCCGCCGCAGAAAGACTCGTCCTGCAATCCAGACAGCATATCGACTCGGCGCTGTCCTACTCACGCTGGGATATGTTCGGTGGCGGTAAACTTGCGGACGCCATGGAGCGCAACGAGTTGGCAAAGTGCGACCATGCCTCTATGCAAGCGCAATTACAAGTTTCCAAGGCCCAACGGGCGTCGCCATTTGTGCAGGACCTCCCAGGCGTGAATATCAACCATGGTCACATTTTCTCTGACATCTTCTTCGACAATATATTTACAGATATGAGATTTCATGACGAAATAAAGAGGGCTGCTAGTGAGCTGGAGAGGTGTCATGTTGCAGTCCAGGATGAATGGAGAAAGTCCCAAGAGAGACGGGCAACTTTGGGGACGGAGTTGTCTCAACGCGAGGCTGAATTGGACAATGCGCGACGAGAGTTGCAGAGGGTCCGGGGCGAGATTTTTGAAAAGGTAATGAACGGCCAGAAGGGAGACAAGGCGGAGGCTGAGGCACTCAAAGTGTAGATTAGCCGCAATGCATCATGTACAATGATCCGAATGAGTCAAGCCGCAAACCCAGCAGAACTTTCAATGTTGCCATATCACTTTGGAGAACATAGGTCTTTCCGATCCTGCTCCACACAAAGAACTAGACAGGCGGAGAGGCCTGATAATAGCCCATACAGTCGAAAATTCACCAGCATCATCATATCTTGTCATCAAAAGCTATGTAAAGCACCTGCTCATATTCCCGTTCAGACGTAAATGTCTCCCAGTCCAGCCGCATCATCAATACTCAGCCCCCTCCGCACAACTCACCCAGTCTAAATATTCGCACCAATCAAACCCTTCAGCTAGACCTTTCCAAACTAAATTTCCATCTGGTGCAGCACACATCATCGCAAGTCGGTGCTCTAAATCTCCGACGTCCCTAACTAACACACCCACGCGCGACCCACCCCGACGAAGCCATCGCCCGCCAGCCGCTGCAAAAATGCGAGTGAACCAATCACCGCCTGCTTACTCGGGGCGGGCTAGTGGATGCGCATCCCGAGCCCGTGCTGGTAGGGCCAGGTGCTAAACTCTAAGGACTGCGATCTCAGGGTTAACGTGATGTTTGGCAGATTTACTGGCTAGGTGGGAGACGCGGCCATTGCGTGTATCTCTTTGAATTGGGGTCATTGTGGCTTGGCCTTACATTTTATTTTATTTACACGTCGTATTTTAGCTTATATCTTATAACATGATGAGTATATAAGGCCCTGGAGGGGGGTGTTAAATGTTGGTGCTAAAATCGTGACAAGTTCAATCAGTTCAATACACAAAGGACTTGAGAACTCGCTCTCACTTGCAACACATTTCAGCTATCTTCGCTGTGAATATTACATTAACTTTGACTTCTTTTATCATCCATCTTGTTTTTCAATTTCTCACATCGCACATCTACGAAGCCCGCTGCTCACATACCCACCACCAAAACAATGATCTTCCAAACACGAGGTGAGCCCAGCCCATTCCTCAGAGTCAAAACCCCTCATCTTCTTTTCACATTCGTTGACATAAGTTCAGAATACACCTCGGGCGGCTACATCGACCCCAACTTCCCCAACCCCCACGGTCCTCACGACGTACCGATAATCATATACGGCTTCACGCCCTCTTTTCCCCTTGCCCTCTTCGCAACAGTCTTGTTCTCTCTACTGCTCTTCTGCCACTGCTTCCAAGCAGCCCTCTTCAGAAGCTGGTACTTCTCTACCTTCTCCATCGGCCTCTTCTTCGAAGTGGCAGGCTACATCGCGCGCTGTCTCTCCGCCAGACTAGACCCCTACCACCTCATCTACTTTGTCCTAAACTACTTCTTTATCGTCACCGCGCCGGTATTCCTCGCAGCGGGCATATATGCCATCCTATCTGTCCTGATTTCCCGCCTCGGGGGCAAGTACGCGTTCATGTCGCCCAAGCTCATAATGTGGTTCTTCATCACGTCCGACGTCGTTGCTACAATTACGCAGGTGGCGGGTGCTTCGCTCATTGGCTCCAAGACATCCAAGCACGAGGATCCCACCACCGCAAATAATATTCTCTTGGGAGGCTTAGCCTATCAGGTCTTCTCAATGAGCGTGTTTGTGTTTGTTGCAACGGGGTTCCTGATCCCTGCTAGACGGGAAATCTATCAGCGGAAAGGGATGTCCGTGTTTGTTAGCGTATTTGCTTTAGCGACGTGCCTGGTGTATGTGAGGACCATTTTCAGGCTGGCCGAGACGTCCGAGGGTTTGTTTGGGAATCTGCAGACTCATGAGATTTATTTTGCGGTGTTGGAGTTTGCCCCGGTGGCAGGGGCTGCGTTGCTCTTCGCTGCGTGGCATCCGGGGAGATGTTTGGGTAAACGGGCGAAGGTTGGAAATAAAGAAGGCATGGGAAGATATGAAGCTAATGAGCTGAATTTTTTCTTGGTCAAGAGTTGAGATCTGGCAACCGGTCAAATGTGAAGTCTGGCAACGTCCTGCTTCATTCAGTGCTTCACGGCTTCGGCGTACGGCACTGTTTCCTCCTGACTCTAACCCTTGATCTTCTCCTTCGCTTCTGCTCTAGTCTTATTGCTCATTACTCATTGTTAGGAGTATCCTATCTTTTTTAAATTGGAATCAATCGAGTGCTATTTTGTTTGTAAGCATATGTGCAAGTATCGAGTTCAAATGTCTTGATGTAAATGACACCTAACTCTCCCTCCCCACTTTGGACCCTGGAAACAAACTGCCCCTCCACTTCGCAAATCGACACCCGACGACCCAAATCAGCACCTCATCATCATTCATCTCATATACATCCACCTCCATCTCCCGCATTACTACTCCAATGCCTCCCATCCCGCCACACATAAACCCTCTCCCCCGCCTCATAACTTACTACCAGACCCATCATGACTCAGATGGCAACTTCATCTCCATCCTCCCCCTCCTGACCCAGCCCTCTATATCTGTAACCCATGTCATCCTCGCCGCCATCCACATCAACTCCGAACCCCAAAACCTCACTCTCAACGACCACGCCCCCGACCACCCACGCTTCCAAACCTTATGGGCCGAGCTCCGTGTCCTCCAAGCCTCTGGCGTCAAAGTCCTCGGTCTGCTGGGGGGCGCTGCAAAGGGCACATATGAACGTCTTGATGGTTCAATGACCCAATTCGACACATACTACACCCACTTGAGACAACTCATTCGAGACAAGGGACTGGATGGGGTAGATTTGGACGTCGAGGAGGAGATGAGCCTCGGAGGAATCGTCAGGCTAATTGATCGGCTACGAGCAGATTTTGGGGGATCCTTCATCATCACAATGGCTCCGGTTGCAATGGCAATGCTGGATCGTGCAGCGAATCTGAGCGGATTCGACTACGAGTCGCTGGAAGTAATGCGAGGGAAGGAAATTTCTTGGTACAATACGCAGTTTTACTGTGGCTGGGGGGATCTCAGCAATACCCTTATGTACGACTTGATGCTGCAAAAGGGCTGGAGCCCAGAAAAGCTGGTTGTTGGAGTTGTCACCAATCCAGCCAATGGCCACGGTTTTGTGCCTTGGGAAATGCTGGCCGCCGTTCTGGGCATTTTGAACCGAAGACACCAAAAATTTGGAGGAGTCATGGGTTGGGAGTACTTCAATAGCTTGCCAGGCGATGCCAGTAGACCATGGGAATGGGCAAGCAATTTGTCTTCCCTCTTGCGGGCACACTCGTTGGTTTCTGCGTCACCGTCTGCTGGGGATGTGACACGGCCAGGGCAAGGCGGTGAGGTTGACCCTGATCCAGTCAACAATTGCCCCTTGGAGGTACCCAAGGATTTCGAGTATTTTTCAGATGGACCCAGTAATGACAAATGAGCAATGAACAAAGTGCAATCTCACGAAAGAAAGTAACATCAATGAGTATGCCATACAGGAGCTTCATGTGGTCACAAGGAGCTGAGTTCGTGCACATGGAAACAAATTTATGCGTTAATTCGGTCAAAAAGGACAACATATGTCTATCGTAAAGCGAGCGGTAATCTTAAAACCATCGAGCCAACCATCTAACAATATTATGATCAATCGAAGAATGGCACCATAAATATGACCATGTCGATAAAGAATCGTACTCCATCAATGTTCTGCATATCATTCGCATACCATCCAGGGATCACACTGAGCCTGTACGGTGAAGTTGTTGAACTTCGGATAACTGCCTTGCACAGCAGCAATAATTGGGTCGAAGAAGGTCTTGTTGAAACGTCCAGTTTCACAGGTAGAACACGGGGAGGTGAGGAACGCATCATAATGCGTTTTATAAGAGAGACGGCCGACCACGTTATTTGTGGCAACGTCGGTAGCCGTTAGGCTAAAGGCTTCAGGCATCACTACCCAGTTTGGTGATGTTTGATTGTTGTTACTTCCTCCAGGAATAACAGGGTTCTGGTTGAACCACAAGCTGTTGAGGCCAACATCTCGCAAAGCCTTGATGAGAAGGAGTGTCATGTGAGTATCTTCATCAATTTGAATACCAGAACAGTCGATGGTGATATTGTATCCTTGACCACGGGCAGGCTCGCCAATGCAACGTCCGGTGTTTTTGTCCCAGACGAATTTGTTGATGAACGCCTGCCAAGTGTCCTGCCAGTTGATGAACCGAGGGTTGACACCAGCGTAGACATCCAACTTACCCTGATTAGGGTTCTGAGTAGGAGCAGGCTGTCCGGAAGAAGTTGATGTGACAGTGACAGTTTTTGGAGGCTTGGTATAATATGTGGACTTGGGAGGAGCCGTTGAGACAGAACCTGTAGAAGTGTGAGGGGGCTCCATGTCCTTGGGATGAGGAGGAGGGTTGTTTTCGTGATTGCAAACGAAGGCAGTCCAGCAGATAGCATCATGACTAACCGTCTTATTGATTGCTGCGCTGATAGGACGACCTCGATAAGCCCAGCAGCTAAGAATTCTTTTGCTGTCCTTGCTGGAGACGGCACTCCCAGCTTTAAAACCATCCGGAGTTCCATCTTCAATATAGGCAGTCCAAATATCACCGTTTGGCAAGGTGCCTGTCACACCCTGAGGAAGCCAAGGGTAAATGCCATCTTTGTAAGGAATCTCAACAGCCATTTCTGGGGCATTGGGGTAAACGGAAGCAGTGTTTGGCCACTTGATTTCATTGTACCAGTTCATCTGGCGGGAGGTAGACCAGTCTGGATGCTCATTGTCATCGCCAATGCCACAGTCGCAGAGAATAAGATCTCCCTTGGGAGAGTTGTCGCCATTGACTACAGATACCAGGCCCAGGAAGGCCACAAGGCCAGTTAACAGCTTGGCCGCGGCCATGTTTGATGAATGATTGTTTGTATTGTTCGCTGGAGGGGAAAACTGAATGATGGGTGCAGGCAGCGGCGAGGAAACGTGACAGAAGTAGAGTGAAGTTATAAAGAGAGATGGTGACAGGAAGAAAAGAAAGGGTTTAAAAATTTCGCTCATTCGACTGTCAAGTCCTTCCTTCTCTGCAGCTCCCTTTGCCACTTGCAAGGAAGGAGCTGCCAGCCAGACAGGTGTCACAGCTGTTACAGGTGGATGTACATGCGCGCGGCAAGCTGAAAAGGAGAGCTATCTCACTGCACCTATACATGCTGTCAAAACAAAATCGGCAGATTCTATTTTGGCAAATAATTCTTGCTGCGACGCTATACCAATCTAAAAACTGATTTTATCCCTACCCTGGTGGCTAAAATTGTGTCATCCTAGACTTGGCCGTATGAGAATGTGCAACCACTATCTCGGATAGTAAATCATCAGAATATAATCCAGTCTACCTGAAAAATTCTGTTTGCTATCTCTAGATACTATCAAAGTACACAAATAACTTGATAGCATCGTAGGATTTCCTAATGGGTTGCTGCTTTTTCTCCCTGCGCTACCCTACGTCTTACCCTGTAGTCAACCGCTACACCAATTTCTCCATACCCTGGTTCAGGTTGGACCTCGGTGCTATACCTCACTTTTATTCTCACCATCCTCCAACCTCAGCATTCATCCGAAAGAACTTTATCGACCCACATGTCAATGCCTATGTTATCGGAATCATGTTCCATCGCATGAACTCCTTAAATTGGCTTCGCCAGCTGCGACGTCGTCATCCTCTACTCTTTCGAACGCTAGGCCACCGTCATGAATCTTCCCAAGCATCGCGTATAGATCGGATCACGAATCGACTGCCTCGGCGGCTCCAGAAATACACCAGTGGCCTTCGAAACGCGCCGGTGTCGCACGTCGTGTCGTTCCTTATCCTTCACGAGATGACTGCAATCGTTCCATTATTTGCGCTCTTTGCTCTCTTCCACTACACAACCTTCGTTCCGGTTGCGTATATGACGTCGCACTTTGGTGACTACGTACAGTCTGGAATATCACGATTCGAGAAATACTTTAGCCGCAAGGGCTGGTTTGGTTTTGGCCCCGGTGACGCTGAAAAAGATAGCACGCACGGGACAAACATTATAGATAAATGGGACGGCGAGGAGCAGAAGTATAGAATTTTAGTCGAGGTTGCACTTGCCTATGCAGTTACCAAGGTTCTGCTACCAATTCGCATCATAGGGAGTGTGTGGGCTACTCCATGGTTTGCAGGTGTATTAGTACGGACCAGAAAGGCCTTGACACGCAAGTCATAGCCATTACTAGCATCCACATTATACTAAACGCATCATGATTTACGGGCAACTATTTTATTGTAACGTCAAGGATTTTGTGTTATCCAAGGTTTACAAGGAAGATGATTCTCTAACATATATCTTAAATTCTCGTTGGCAAAGATTTAAGCCTTCTCATAGATCCAGTTGAACTGAGCATGCTTGTAGCTAACAACATCACCCTCCTTGAACCAGAGAGAAATCTCCTTCTTGGCATTCTCGACGGAGTCGGAGCCGTGGCAGACATTGCGGCCGACATCAATGGCGAAGTCGCCACGGATAGTGCCGGGAGCGGAGGCAAGAGGGTTGGTGGCGCCGAGGATGGCTATGAATGTTAATACCAGATACTGAGCAAGCTTAATATGGATGCGGAGGTCACTTACTGCGACCAGTCTTGACGGCGTCACGGCCTTCCCAGACCATGGCGCAGATGGGACCGGAAAGCATGTCTATCCAATATTAGTATCTGTGGACAGTCGCCAAAAAAGTAGACTAATCATACACTCGATCAGGCCGTTGAAGAAAGGTTTGCCCTTAAGGTCAGCATCTGTAGAATGTTAGCAAAATAGTCAGTGCATTGTGTAACAACCGGTAGCACGCACAGTGAGCCTCGAGGTGCTCCTTGGATGGCGTAACGAGCTTGATGGCAGCAAGCTTGAAACTAGGAATTGTCAGCATAGATATTTCGCTCAATTGTTTGTTTCTTATGACGCGAGGCCCTTGATGAATTCTTACCCTCGGTTCTCGAAGCGAGAGATGATGGGCCCAATCAGGCCGCGCTGGACTTGAGCATTAGTATTATGACGTCAACAGAGAGAATTGGATTCTAGCGAGTCCTTACCTGGACGCCATCAGGCTTGATAGCAATGAAGCTATTTACGTCGGGTTAGGACGAAAGGCCAATTGAACGAAGAAGAAGAGGAAAAAAAAAAAAGGTTGGAGGGGTACAAATGGCGGGGTAGAATCGAGGTGTGAGTTACGCAGGCTGGAAGAATCACTCACGTCTGCTCGGCGGAAGACATTGCGCTTTTTTGTTTTGAGTCTGAAGAGGCTTGTGAAAGAATTGCAGTTGATAAGGTGAAAGAGGGATCCGGGGTGACGGAAGAAGTAGAAACAGAATTTAGGTCCTGACGGGAAGAGAAGAGGAAATACAAAACGATGGCGGCCAATGCAAAGAGGAGAGCGAAAATTGGTGGGGGCAGGGTTCCCACAGCTTGCCGCAGCGTGTTGCCACGCCGTGCATTGGTTTGGCTGGATGGCGACCTGCCGCTTGTTTCTGCATGCCCTCGAGCTGTGCCTGAAGCGGGGTCCTGCTGGCCGTGGTGGGGGCTGGTCATGATAATTTGACGATAGCTTGGCGGTGACGGTGACGGTGACGGCGGGTTACACAGAGTGGTCACTAGTCACAGCGTTATCAGGAGGAAAATACAGGCAGGTCGTGACGTTGTCACGGGGATGGATGAAGTAATCGCTGCTTTACGCTTAAGACTCAGGAGGTGTTTTTGGGCACATGCAATCAAAACGGGCCATAGCCGAGACTGCAATAGATCATCTGGCGTGGTGGACTTTCAATACCCAAAGAGTCATATGTGGATTGGATTCAGGACTCAGATGGCAAGTCTCAATACCAAGCATCAGCATACATGGAGTCTATTGCAGCAGATTCTCACAGATACAGAGCTAGAGCGAGATTGCACAGTGTCATGGGCTACACCTCTCCTAATCAATCGCTCTATCCATGATTTTGAAGTTAACGGGGTCTTGCCCCTCCTTCACGCCCGAGCGAACGGAACAGCTGTTTGACGTTTTGGCGCTACTCGAACCCATTGGCCAGTGACGGTCCTCCAATCCACACTAGGACCTCGCCAGTGGACAGCTTGCATTCAATTCAGTCAGTCTGGTAGAAACCATATCCTTCGACATCATAGATCGGACAGTCTTTCGGGATCTGGCCATTGTGGAATTGTCCGAGCCGCCAGGCTAGTTGTACTGAACCTTTCAATCATTTCATGTTATTGGTTTCCTTCGTATTGTCATTCTGTATTTATTTCGTGCTACCTGTTCGGTCAGCGACCGTGTTCCTCCGCCATGCCGTTAACGCTTGGGCTGTCCAGCCCATGGGCAGCTCTGCTCTGCCTCTTAGCAGCCTTAGCTTGTTTACTTCAACCATCTGGTAAGACGAATGTCATTCGTAAATCCTACGTTACTTTGTAGTACTAAAATGCGACCAGTCTCTGTGAAGGAACATGACTTCAAAAAATGTGATCAATCAGGGTTCTGCAAGCGAAACCGTGCATTTGCCGACAATGCTTCTGCCCAATCTTCGACCTGGAGCTCGCCCTACGATATTATCCCCGAATCTGCCAGTTTTAAAGATGGACAATGGCAAGCTGTTATTGCAAAAACCATCAACGACGGCGAGCGGGTTCGGTTCCCCATTACTGTCTCCCTGCTGAAAAGCGGCGTAGCTCGCATTTCAGTCGACGAAGAGAGGCGACAAAAGAAGGACATTGAGCTGCGACATAACAGTAAGGCCCGAAAAGAGCGCTACAACGAGGCCGAGAATTGGGTTATTGTTGGTGGTCTTGACCTGGACAAGAAGGCGCAGGTCGTCTTCCAGGACAAGTCTCAGGCTAACATAAAGTATGGCGGTGACGATAAACTTGAGGTCATCATCAAATATTCACCCTTCGAAGTCGATTTTAGACGCGACGAAGAGTCTCACATCAAGTTCAATGACCGTGGGCTGCTCAACATGGAGCATTGGCGCCCCAAGATTGAAAAAGAAAACAAAGAAGGAGAAGAGGCCAAGGCTGATGAAAACACCAAGACCGACAGCGGCGAGGACGAAAGTACATGGTGGGACGAGTCATTTGGCGGTAACACTGATTCTAAGCCTCGTGGACCAGAAAGTATTGCCATGGATATTTCTTTCACGGGATATGAGCAGGTCTTTGGAATTCCTGAACACACCGGTTCCATATCTCTTCGACAGACTCGCGGTGGTGATGGCAACCACAATGAACCTTATCGTCTATACAATACCGACGTGTTCGAGTATGTACTAGACAGTCCAATGACTCTGTATGGCGCGATTCCTTTCATGCAGGCGCACCGCAAGGATTCCTCGGTCGGCGTTTTCTGGCTCAATGCTGCGGAGACTTGGGTTGATATTGTCAAGGAAAAGGACAGCAAAAACCCTTTAAGTCTTGGGAAAAGCACCACAAGCACACATACACACTGGATCTCTGAATCTGGAATTTTGGATGCATTTGTGTTCATGGGCCCAACCCCTCGCGACCTGACTAAGAAGTATGGAGAGCTTACTGGCTACACCGCTATGCCTCAAGAATTCTCAATCGGATACCATCAGTGCCGATGGAATTATATCTCTGATGACGATGTCAAGGATGTAGACCGCCGCATGGACAAGTACAAGATCCCATACGATGTCATCTGGCTTGATATTGAGTACACGGACGAGAAGAAATACTTCACTTGGGACCCTCACTCATTTGCCGACCCCGTCAGCATGGGACAGCAGTTGGATGCCCACGGTCGCAAGCTCGTCGTAATTATTGACCCTCACATCAAGAAGGTAGACGGCTACCCCGTCAGTTCAAACATGCTTTCTAAGGATCTGGCGGTGCACAACAAGGAGGATGAGATCTTTGAGGGATGGTGTTGGCCTGGCTCGTCCAACTGGGTCGACTGCTTTAATCCCAAAGCCAATGAATGGTGGAAGACTCTATTCAAGTATGACTTCTTCAAGGGAACCTTAGAAAACACCTTCCTATGGAACGACATGAATGAGCCATCAGTCTTCAACGGTCCTGAAACTACTATGCCTAAGGACAATATTCATTTTGGCAACTGGGAGCACCGTGATGTTCACAACTTGAACGGCCTCACGTTTCATAATGCTTCGTGGGAAGCCATGGTGAGCCGCAGGAAGGGAGAGCGCCGCCGTCCTTTTATTTTGACGCGATCCTTCTACGCTGGTTCGCAGCGCCTCGGTGCTATGTGGACAGGTGACAACCAGGCCAACTGGGAGCACCTCGCTGCCTCCATTCCAATGGTTCTCAACCAGGGTATTTCTGGATTCCCATTTGCTGGTGCCGATGTTGGCGGCTTCTTTGGCAACCCTGATAAGGATCTTATGGCTCGCTGGTACCAAGCCGGCATCTTTTACCCTTTCATGCGTGCTCACGCTCACATTGACTCTCGACGTCGCGAACCTTACATGCTTGGCGAGCCCTACACCGAGATCTTGACCAAAGCCCTCCGTCTGCGCTACTCCTTGCTCCCATCGTGGTACACCGCCTTTTTCCATGCCAACCGAGATGGCAGTCCCGTTGTGCGTCCGATGTTCTGGACCCACCCATCTGAGGAGAGCGGCTTTGCCATTGATGATCAGCTGTTTTTGGGAACAACTGGTCTTCTCGCTAAACCCATTGTAGAAAAGGACAAATTCTCGACCGATATCTGGATACCTGATGACGAGGTCTACTTTGATTACACCAGCTTGCAAGTTATGAAGACGCAGAAGGGCAAGAAGGTGACAGTTGATGCTGCCATTGACGCCGTCCCTCTTCTTATGCGCGGTGGCCACATTTTCCCTCGTCGAGATATTCCTCGTCGATCAGCCGCCGCCATGCGATTTGATGATTATACATTGGTCGTTACTGTTTCCAAGGGCGGGTCTGCCGAAGGTGAGCTGTACGCTGATGACGGTGACACTTTTGACAATGAAAATGGCCAATACGTCTATCGCAAGTTCCAACTGGCGGACAACATCTTGAAATCGACGGACGCCGAGGGCCGCGATCCAAAGTCTATCAAGGCAGGTACCTGGCTCAATGCTATGCGTGATGTTTACGTGGACCGTGTTGTTGTTGTTGGCGCACCTGCAACCTTGAATCAACAAGAGGTGCTGATTGAGTCTGAAGGTCGCACTTGGGCTGTCAAAGTTGAGTATCACGCCGCTGAGAAGGGCCGCACTGCGTTCGCCGTTCTTGGCCGTGTTGGAGCCAAAATTGGCGAGGACTGGACAATCAACTTTGCCTAGGCTCCAGCGGGACTGACTACCTGCATCACAAAATTTATTGTAACTAGAGTCGTCTAGAGTGTAAAATACTAAACATAAAAAACCGCCGAGCCGAATGCTCCGCTACTACCGAACGATAGGCCGAGCCCCAATTCCATAGAAACACATAATGTGAGGACGTCTTGGCTCTTCAAGGTCGCCTCCTGAAGCCATCACGCGATGAGCACAATCTTGTCGTCTGCGGCGTCGGAGTCACAAGCACCCAAAACACAATGTACCACGATACATATGCAGCACCTGCACCTGCTCCTCTGAATCTTCAATCGCTACTCGACACGGTCTAGAGCAGGAAGTAGACGGAGAAGAGCCTCGTCGCTAAGTCTCACCGTCTTATTGCTCTGAGTGACGTACAACCAACTCCAGGCAGCCTGCATGCCTACGCTATTCCAGCTGCGACATTTGGTACTACGAAAACAAAGTATGAAGTAAAAACAAAATATATAAGCCACTATAATGTGTGACCATTTAAAGCGGACGGATGCCTTTTTTTTTTTTTTTTTTTCGTGTTTCGGAAAAACATGTATTATGCGGTTCTTGGGCATCACAACTGATGTTGTGCAAAAGTTCTCTCCTAGTCACTGCGCAATCTTGACGTATGTATGCCAAAAGGAAAAAAAAAGTCGTCACCTCTTGCTAGCCTCAAAGAAGAAGAAAAGTACAGGCTGGGCTGCTGAGCAGCTACCCCAGTCCGCCAACAACACCTCAACACCGTCGCTAGGCTTTCCAAGCCCCATCCCCGAGAATGACGAAACTCAAGCCCCCATAGTGAGTGCTACCAGCAAGCACGATTGCTTCTCAGAGCTGAGTTGGGCCCCAAAACAGCTATTTGGGGGCTCTCAGCGCCTCCCACTCATGCTCCAGCATGGACATGTCGACGATATCGTACCATTTCCGATCCCACAGAATCCGCTCGCGCTGACGACCCTCCACCGTAAACCCAAGTTTCTGATACAGCCGGACGGCCCGAGTGTTGAACGACACGGCGCCAATTCCGATGCGGTGCAGATTGGCATGTCGGAAGCCCCAGTCTACAATCCAGTTGATGGCCTCGCTTCCGTAGCCGCGGTTCTGATGCTCCCCGCTGAGGCAGACGGCGATATTGGCGAAGCGGTGGTGCGTCATGCTGGGCGGCATGGGGCTCAGGCATATGTAGCCTACAACCTCTGACGTATCCTCCGGCTTTGGCTTATCCGGCGATTTGGTATCATGTTCCACCGAGGCTTGAGGCCCTGCTCGCCCGGGCAGATATATAGCCACAGCCAGCAGGCACTTTGTCAGTTTTTCAATGTACTCCGCGCTTTGCTTTTTCGTGGAGGGTTTGATGAGATCGCTTAAAGAGAGAGTCTGCACCACGGGGTCATTGCTCAGGTGCTCGTGGACTAAATTAACCAGCTTCTCGTCCTTGTCATCTACGGCCTTGTAGATGAGATTCTCCGACCTCCACGCCGTCTTGGCAATACCAACTACTGACTCCATCGCAGCGTGTAGGCAGGGTGAGATAATAAGAAGTGGTGTCTTCTAAGAAAGCTCGCTGAAAGACCGCAGGCGTAAACCATCGCATTTTATTGTGGTTGGCCGGCGGGGAGGTCACTCTAAGAGCTATGCTGTGGTTTTTAGTGCTTACGGTGATAACAGCTGCCTAGATACTCCGTAGTTTTACTCCTTCTCCAAGGACTCAGTCTAGGCAGCCATAATCCTGTCTGTAGATATCGGACTCTAGTGATGACGGTGGCTTTTCTGAGGTCCGCGGCAGCAACAACAACAACTACGCGTCGCTTTATCATGGATTACCAATCCAGCGCAACTCTGTTCTGGATGACGTGAGAGTCAGGATCTTAACAATCACCCAGCTCAGTATTGCGCGGCCCAGCCTGCCAAATGTTTACCGAATTAGCATCCGAGTGGCGAACTTTCGTCAGGCTCTGTCGAGCTGCACGCTGAAGAGAACTATACGGGTTTGATGAAGACATTGCCAGAGCCAAGCGTCTCAGCTAACATGGCTCTGGCTCCCAGTCGGCTTATTCCAGCTTGATTCGGAAATAACAGCAAACTAACTACTCCGCAGTCTCCGCACAAACCGACGTTTAGAGCCGCGAAGCAGTCCCCCCGCTCGGCACGTTCGGCAACTTAAACACCCTCCGGGCATTCCCTCCCATGAAGTCACGCACAACCTCCTCTCTCAGCACGTTTCTTCCACCAGCACACGTCGTCGTCTTCACCGCATCAATGCAAGACTTCCAACCGAGTTGGGGGAAGTTGGTCCCGAACATGACCTTCTTCTTCCCAGTGGTGTTGGCAAATGTAACAAACTCCGGCGGGTAGTGCTTTGGCGACCAGGCACTCGTATCAATGTAGACGTTTTCATGCTTCCACGCCACCGAAACAGCCTCGCCGACCCAGGGGTATCCCAAGTGACCGGCTACAATCGTGAGGCGAGGGAACTTCAATGCGATTTCGTCAATGTAAGGGATCGGACGGCCTACCTCGCTGGGACATAGCGGCCCCGTATGTCCAATCTGCGTGCAAAAGGGAACGTCCAGCTCGATGCACTTGACATAGAGAGGCCAATAATGAGCATCGGTGGGAGGCAGATTCCATAGCCACGGCACTACTCGTAGTCCCTTGAAGCCTTCCACGCGAACGTAGTGGTCTAGGTCCTTGACGGCCGTGATGGGATCATGGAGGTTCACTGAGACGAGGCCGAAGATGCGATTTGGGTAAGCACGAGTGTATTCTGCCACTTGCTCGTTGGAGAATATAGCTTGGCCTGGGCGGGTCCAGGAGGCGAGGAGGATCTGGGACAGGCCAGCCTCGTCCATTTTGGCAATAATTTCATGGGGAGAATGCTGGCGATTGCTGAGCTCGGGGTCTGCATGGCTTTGTGCAAGCAATCGCGCGACCTCTGGAATGTGCATCTAAGAGATGGACTGTGAGTGTACGTGTCGCTGAAACTGGACGCGGCGACATGTTCTCTCGCCAACTTACACCAGTCGGGTTTGCCCACACATCAACGACGAGGGTGTCCATGTCTGGGGCTGTACAGTGTATTGCAAGATGCGTAAATTTTGTCATGCACATGAGACGGAAATAGCATACGCGCTGAAGCTGTTCAATTCTGAATGTACTAACTAACAAACTAACTAGCAGACAGATGGATGGGCACGGTGAGGCGAGGTGTCGAAGGGTCTAGCTCCACTTCGTCCGAGGTTGCCAAAACCGTTGATTAAATGACTAGCTAAAACTCACCATCAATCGTATCATCATGTCATGGGCGAAAGCGGGGAACCCATTGCAACCCCAACTCTCGAAACCAAGTGGAATCGTGAAGCCAAAGGGGACAACCAGCTATGCTCCGGCTGGAATGGCCACAATTTGACGGAAGTCCAACCATACTTGTGACAATAATCGTTGCGTAAACGGAATGTCTGACTGTCCGGTGACAGTTGAATGGCGATACTGGAGAGCGATCTGTGCAAGAAAAAAGGCAGCAGCACATACAGGCTCTAGTGGACCCCTATGACCCCTACGCAATATGTCGGCTGCCTAGGGGTCTTTTCCGAAATCGCGGACGCGTGGCTTTCAGTGGGTGGTCGGCTGGTTTGAACAAATCGACTCGTGGGCCTGGACCAAAGGAACGGCTGCCGCGACCAGCCCTACGCGTCTCCCCTCACGAGCTGCACCTTGACCAGAATTGCGCCTCGGCTGCTAGGAGGGGGACTGGACTGGGGCCTGGAGGACTGAAATGATTGAGAAAGCGACGTCATAGCGCATTGCATGGCAGTCTCAGCAGATATGCGGAGTACGAAGTGCGCACATGTTATTTATTGTCTACACATGCTGTGGAAATGATGGATTAACGCTCTGGTTGGCTGCGCAGGTGGTGGGGTGAAACCGTCCAAGGGGGTCAATCTCAACAAATTCGGCTGAATGTTGCCATGAAATCATATAATAAGAAATCGAAGCCGGAGATTGCAGTCAATTGTCATGCGCCCGATATGTCTATAAACTTCCTTAAATTTTCTATGTTTAAAAATTTTATGGGTGTGAATTCATTCTGCCACCCAGGCTCTTCAAGGCATGATGGAACAACTTTCCTGGAACTACGTGTTTATCCGTACGTGCATATTCTTCTTGCACTTGATTGCGCCCGTCAGCGTCATCTATTCGCTGCTTAGCGCGACGGTGCGCCTCCCCATCCAGCCGCCCCGAATTCTCCGAGTGTGGCTTGCTCTCGAGGCCATCTTTTATCTTCTCGTGTTCCTGCCCGGCCGGGAGTATCTCCAACGGGCAGCCAAGCATCCTGCCCCTCCGTGCAGAGATGATCGCAGAGCCTTGTTTCATCGCTGCCACAGCAACATCCCCGAACCGAACGAGTACCTGAGGAGATGGTTTCGAAACGCCCCCGAGGCAGAGATTAAGAGAGAGAATGTGAAGGAGTTCTTCTGCTGGGCCTTTCTGAACACGGGAGACGCGGGTGAGGCGTACGACGGCGAATTGGATGAGTATATTAGAGAGATGGAAAAATTGCTGGGGAGGAAGTTGGAACCTGGGCGCGGAAATGCTCGGTGTATCCGGTTGACGCTCGAGAAAGTCGAGATGCTGCATCGAAGCTTGACGTGGTATCTGGTTCGTTCCATAAAAACTCAAAGTCCCCGCATCCGTTGTGCATACTGGTTCACCGAGCTAATTGTATCGTTTCGCCCCCAAGTGCGTATTTGTCGTTGATACCCTGGCAAGTGTTTACTTGATGTACCACTCCTTCAACTTCCACCGCACATCTTTTTCAGGGTTTCTGAGCGTCTTCCCGTTGCGCCCCCTCACTTTGTTTGCTACCTCCTGCTCCCCCGCCAGAAGACTGACGTACTGGCACCGGCCGCATACATCCAAGACTAGGCTGCCTGTGCTCTTCGTTCACGGCATTGGCGTCGGATTGTATCCATATATAGATTTCTTGGCCGAGATTAACGCTGAGGATTCGAAGCATGCGGATGACGGGCAGGTGGGAATCATTGCCATCGAGATCATGTCAGTAAGCTCCAGAATAACATTTGAGGCAATGTTACGAGACGAGATGTGCAACGAGGTGGCATGGCTGTTAAAGTCACATGGATGGGAAAGGTTTGTTCTGGTATCGCATTCGTAAGTGTGCCCTGGCCCTCACCACTACGAATCTCCCCGAAGCAACTATTTGCATACTGACCGGCCAAAGGTATGGAAGCGTGGTAGCTGCCCATCTTCTCCAAAGTGAGCATATTGCGGAAAAGATCGGACCAGTCTTTTTCGTCGATCCGGTTTCGTTCTTGCTCCATCTGCCGGATGTGGCGCACAACTTCGTATGCTTCCTGGATTTCCTGCATCTTAATATTAAGGCACCCCGCTAATGTTCGACGAACCAGATCTGCCGGAAACCAAAAAGCGCCAACGAGTATCTTCTCTCCTATTTTGGCTCCAAGGATATGGGCGTCTCACATACATTATTTCGACGATTTTTCTGGGCTGACAATGTGCTTTGGAAAGAAGACGTCCAAGACCGTCGACTAGGCATAGCTCTAGCGGGAAGAGACATAGTCGTTGATACCAAGTCCATTGGAGCGTATTTGCTTGGCTCCGAGGCTTGGGCTTCGAAAACTGCAGGCTGGGCGGATGCCACATGGAAGTGCAGCGGGGTAGATATGCTATGGTTTGGAGATTTGGATCACGGGGAGGCATTCTCAAACAAGTGCACGAGAAGAAAGCTGGTTCGGATGGTGAGAGAATTCTGTGACGAGAGCAGCCTATGAAACATAATGTTATTGCGAGGTAATAGAATATCGTTTATAGAGCTGCTTTCTTCGATCTTGATCTTCGCGACAACTTGACAATTTCAAACGCGGTTGCTGTATCTACCACGCTGCGGTAGATTAACCAGGTGTGTATCACGAGCCAAAATGCATTGCAAACAACATAATAGAGGTAGAAATAAACCAGCTCTGGACGGCTAAACACCACACCGTGCACTGCTTCTTCAAAGGCGCACGTACCAAAGTACAGAATAAGTCCGTAGAGCTGCCCCAAGCTAATGATCAGCTGGACAGGATGCCGAAAAGAGTGGTTGGCAGCAATATAGTACGAGCAGAGAAACGATAATGGGCCCCAAAAGTACGCCGTAACGGACTCCATACACACGACAAAAGAATCCTGCGTCATGTAACGGGAGTCGGAGAGTGCGTATTCTTTCCACAGCTGACCAAAGAGGTCGGTCCGTGTGCCCACGGTTAGCGAATGGTAGGAGAAATAGCCTGCTTGAGTGAAATAAAGTCTTGTTAGTGACCACTTTTCTTCTTCTTCTTCTTCTTCTTCTTCTTCTTCTTCTTCTTCTTCTTCTTCTTCATTTAAAAAATATATAAATTAGAAACAAGAAGAAAGAATAAGGCACCTCACCTTCGAAGAACGTATGGATAAAACCACAGAGGATAAACCATGATGCTGTCCACAAATCTCTGCTAGAGAGGCTCGGTTGGGTTCGCTGGAGCAAAATCATAGATGACATTAAAATCGCGGACAATCCTCCAAAAAAGGTCGCCAGGAGTACGGGTGCTGGTGTTGACAAGGGGACGTAACCCGGCACACTGATGCTGACGGGGAAGAAAGGGTGGCTGGAAGACTTGGAGGCCATAACCAGCGAGCGTGGATTGTCGGTATTCATCCTGTTGAACATGCCTAAAAGGAAGCGTCGAATGAGAAATGCAAAATAAAAATGCCAAGATGCAGCAGGAGAAATACGTAGAATTACTGTGCTGAAATGCAGAATTAGACTGCTGTGGGTAGATATTCGTATTTGTTTTGAACGCTACGTGCTTACTTGATTTTCAGGAGTGACGTAGTAATGCCAGCGGCGTCTGGAAGGTAAGTACCCACTCCATAGGCAAGGTGCAGAGTATGAGTCTGGGTGTACGTACTCCACCGCGCCCTTGCAGCAAATCTTACTTCAAAGATGGACCCGACAGTTGGGAAATTGCCCAGACGGGAAGTAACTGACTGAATAGATTAGGTTTGTAGTAGACAGACCGGCTGCCAATGACGTACGTGCCAGCGCCGATTTGCTCACTGGCAAACTACGTCGTTTATCATGTCATGGCTGCATATTGTTTACGTGGCGAAATGTTACAATTCGACGTGGTGTTTGGTTCGTTTCCTCATGACTACTGAGCCCCCATGTTGATTCTTTGGCCTTTCTAACATGGTTTGAAGTCTCATGATACAGGACATGTAACCTGTCCTTCACCACCAACGACGGTTTCGCGTATTCGACAAGCACGGGCCGCGCAATGCTCCGGAGATGCCTTCCCCGTCTAGCTCTTCACGAGGCAATATTTCCGCATTTAAGTCACGCGTCTTGTTGATCTGGCCGTGCTACTAGTCTGACAAAGGCCGAATTTCAGGTCCATGGCTGCCCTGATCGTACCGGCCACTTCGAGAGCACTGTTGTGGCCCCTGCCGCACACAAATGGAGTGTCGACTACGTGGTTTCCGACCCAGACAATACCCGCCGCATTGTGCCTTTCAGGCCCTTCTAAATATATGCGGAGTCTATTTAGATCAAGCTTGACCAAAAAGCTAATTGAACATCTGCGAGGGTATGATTTGGCCCGTGTGGATGGTGATGAATTGGATGCGTAGACTGGATGGGATAGAACAGTACGGGGAATTCGGGCGGTATTAGACCATATACTGTATTGAGACGCTGGCATAAACTCCCTGCGCCAAGATCGTAAAGTGATAACATCCGGAAGCCAGTCATTAGCCACCACCACCCCCTAATAACAAATCCAAGCGAGGTGCAGCATGATAGATTTGCTGTCGCCTTCCATGAAAACCTCCGATCGTCTGTAAAAATCCCAACTCAGCGTCAGTCTCTTCATCCACAGTTGTCTTCCACATCCACCATCAGGAGTCACATCATGGCCCGCAGTTCATTGGATGAAGAGATCGAGAGGATTGGTGTCGCCGCCAGCCACCAGCGTCAGATTGAACAAGAAGCCGCTACTCCGTAGAGAACCCCAGATGAAGCTGATGAAATATTCAGAGAGCTCCCTCCCGTCAGCGACCTGTATCCGATGAAAATCTTCCTTTGCAAAGAAACTACCACCTGATATGGTCATACGCTCGCTATTATGATATTTTCGAAAGTGCATCTACAACGCAAATGCAACCCGAAATCTCCTTCGACCCCCTCCTCACTGAGTCGGTTAGAAAAAAAAGGAGCAATCCCATGCATCATCGAAGCACCTCTGAACTTGGTCGAAATTCTGGAAGCGATTCTAAGCCGCAGCATCTCTTCCAAATCTCCACTGCCCGCCATGTCCAGCGTCGCTATTTTCGATCACGTGGACAAGGAAGGAAGCGCATGAACTCCGAGCATATCCGGCTGCAAGATCAGCTGGGGCTGAACCGCGAGATATCCTTTATATGTCTCCCTGCACTTTCCCAATGTATTCTTCACGAGAGATTCTTTGGGTTGTTTACATCTGTTCGGCTGAATTACATATCAATTGCATCGTTGCAAGTAAGATGTGGCTTTCTACATCCATGGGCCTTGGTGCTGCTCGACAGACCATCTTCATCTCCGCAGAGCATTTGCAACTACGAAACTTGCGTCTTTATCCGCCACATTGTCGATACTTAATGGCCAAGACATTCTTGGCGTTTTCCTTTTGTATGATGTACTAACTTGATGTTCTGGTGCCTTAATGCCGTCGCTGTCAAGTACTATGGCGAGGCTGAGTTTTAGTTGTCTGGCGGCAAGCTCATCTTGATCTTCATGCTATTTTTTTCACTTTTGTTACCATGGTTGGTGATAATCCTCAGAACGATGCATACGGATTTCGTTTCTGGAATAAACCTGGAGCATTCGCCGAGTACAGATCGACGGGCTTCTTAGGACGCTTCGAGGGCTTCTTGAGTTGCTTGTGGACCGCTGCCTTTACAATCGCCGGGCCGGAATACATCTCTATGGTTGCCGCGGAGGCTCGTCACCCCAGTCTCTACGTAAAGGAGGCTTTTAAAACAGTCTACTACCGGTTCTGCTTCTTCTTCGCTGTGGGGGCTTTAGCGGTGGGCATTGTAATTCTGTGGGTTGCACAGGGTTGTGCAATGATCTAGATCATCGGCTTCAAAGGTAATATATTAATAATTGTCTGTGTCTATCTAAGAAGAAGAAAAGAAGTCATAGTGGAAGGCACGATATCGCCGTATAAATATCGTGGCTTAAAGGTGACCACGTGACGGTCCCAACAGCTTCCTATTGTGCTTGGCGGCGTTCCAACAAATTCCGTACAACGATCCGACCCTTATCCATATCCTGGCCGATGGAACCAGCACCAGCACTGCAGCAGCTTCGCCCTACGTTATCGCTATGGGAAACATGGGCATTGAAGTGATGCACCACGTTGTTAATGCTCTTATCTTAACTTCTATATTCTCGGCCGGCAACTCTTACACCTTCTGCGCGACCCGATCCCTCTACGGTCCAGCCCTCGCAGGCAGGGCTCCTAGATTTCTATGCTATTGTAGCGAAGCTGGTGTTCCTCTGTGTTATCTTGGTGTTGTGATGCTCTTTCCATTATTGGCATTGCTACAGCTTAGTGACAGTTCGGCTAAAGTCCTTAGCATCCTAGTCAACCTGATTACCGGTGGCGGTTTGGTACTTTCCTTATTATCTCTGTTACATTTCTTAACTACTACAGAGCTTGCTACGTACAGGGCATTGATCGCAAAACTATGCCATACTACGGTTATTTCCAGCCTTATGGCACCTATATTGCGATGGTTGTCCAGTTCCTCATCATGTTGCTTTACGGCTATACTACGTTTGAGAACTTCACTGTTTCTAAATTCTTTATGAATTATGCAATGCAACTTATGGCGATCCCGATTTACATCATTTGGAAATTCGCTAAGAAGACGCGCTATATTCGTCCTGGCCAGGTTGATCTTGTTTGGGATAGACCATTCATTGATGCATATGAGCGTACCATGAATACTCCTCCAAAAACGGTTTGGGTTGAGATATTCGAGATGTTTAATTAGCGCAGTAGATGCAAAATAAACCATGGACTCGTATGGACTCAGGCACAATAGTCGTATACTGTCTCAAAAGATTGCAAGGCATCAGCAGGATAACTGGCAAGTTATGTTAAAGTGTTAACAATCGTCTGTGCATTGAATAGAAGCTGACGCTGATGCAGACGCTGACAAAAGATGATTCCGAAGCTAATGACAAATTCAATGACAAATGCAAGGATAGAATTGAAGGATGAAAGGAAGTCGAATACCTAATCTGAATAGCTAGAATACAAGGACATTTCTATTGCTTAGATATATTATACCTGCTTACTTCGTGACATGAAGTATAATTTGTTGTTGGTATGCATGCACTGTGTTTAAAAAACTGGTAGACCTAGAAGTGTTCGAGGTAGCAAGGTCGCTCGCTCGGGAAGAAGAGTGTCCTTAAGCGGCGTCTTGTTGTATTAAACAACAACAGCAGGGTTTCCATAGAAGGGGATTAGTCTTCTCCATGTGGCGCCCCAATGTGGCGTGGCGAGTGTATGCAATCGCTCTGCTGGCCTCTTATTGTCAAGTAAACAGCCGACAGCAAAATACAGGAGACTTCAGCATTTCAGATTGTATATGTGACCAGGTCTACGGAACCGCACCTTAATGATTTTCTTGTCTTATCCTAGCTGCTGGCTTACTACAGCACCGATTAAGGCATTATTTACATTTACGGGAGAGACTATCAGCTCCTGAGTAGTGCAAAAGAAGTGACTCATATTTTACTCCAGCTGATACGTGCTGGAATTGCAGGATCACTGTAGGTTAGGATTGTTAAATGTGTGCAGAATGATTAGGCATGCAATTGCAGCCACATAAACTCGTTTCGGTAGCTAGATATGTTGGATAGCAAGGTGTCGAATAATGGGGCTATGTCTCGGATAATGGGGTCATGCAGAGAAGCCCGTAAGCAGCGATGGAAGAGAGAACAACAGCTACAAAAGGAAGCAATTTGGAAGGGATTGGACGGATCAGAACTCAGAAGAATCATCAGCATCATCGGCATCATCTGAATACATGCATATTGTGACCCCCTCAGTTTAGTGCATTTGTTTCAGCGAGACAATCTTAATAATATCAAACATCTTGCAAATTTAGCAAGTCTATGGTAGGTTGAGTAAACATAGCGGACATAGGCACAGTAGTAGAGATAGTAGCTAGGTGGGGGATGGATTGTCCATATGCGAATTAACTTTAGATTACTAACACGATTGTTGCCAGGAATTGGTGCGGGTTCCCAGCCTGGTTTGGTAGAGTACGGGGGTTCGGGGAGTTCGGGGAGTTCGGAGAGTAGATAGGATAACATTTCCTAATACAGTAATTCTACGTGCGGGGTCACCACCAATGGTAGCTGACCACGCTTGGTGGTCGGGATATTGATTGATGATGAACATGAAAATAGGCGGATGGCAATATATTATCATGCCTTTACCTCATTCTGTCAAGACGTTTGCTCTGGCAATCATCATAAGCGACTTGCTATAACGAAACACAACCATGTTAGATGTACGGGGTCTGCTTCTCGATACCAGATCATGGTCCTACGACGTAGTTTTTCTGGTTATGCCTTTTTGTGTGGCCGCACTTCTTCATATTTACTTTTCGAGATCCAACAAGATCATGAAAGCGAAATTTGATCTAGATGATTATCCACATCTTCACTCGTACCCACCAACAAGACGACCTTATATTGCTTGCCTTAAACCACTTCCGAGCCAACAGAGTAGCACTCCATTGACTCCAACAGGCTTTTCTCAAGAAGATATCAAATCGCTGGGCCCATTTCCAGATTACTCTATTCTCAGTGGGGTGCCCCATCCACTGCCTTACAAAGAATTCGACATACACAAGGCTATTTTCCGGCCTTTCCGGCCCTTTCGATGGAACTTCCACCAGACTATGTGTATGTTGCAAGAAGCAATGGAGTATACCTGTCGCTAAAAGTTACTACCTAGCACTTATGAAACTAGACCCAAATTTCTGGATTGAGTTAGAGCAGAACTACTTTACAATGATGGAGAGGCGGCAGAAGCTCTTGCAGGAATATGGATCTAAAGTTCTTTATTTTACTCCAGAGACCGAATTTGCCTGCCGCGAGCTTATGGAAATGGTGATCCAGTTTATCTGCAATCGCTACCCACAATACTTTCAGCTCGACGTGGGAAAAACTAAATTACGAAATAAACTTCTCTGCACAACTACAGATTTAAACATCACACCACCACTCAAGGTTATTTTCGATAATGTGCCTGAAGATTTTGCTATCACAATTCGCGAAAACGCGACTGGATTCTATCATCTCCGCGCGGGCATAGTTTGCTCAACTCTGGGATGGAATTTGCACACAAAGATTAATAAGTCTCTACAGGAGATCCATGCACCCGTCGCAGATTTCAAGGAAAAGATGGCTAAATCGGTAGACCGGTGAGTATCCCCTAAGTTTTGTCTACTTTATACCTGACCCTGCAATAAAGCGTCTAAATTTTCACCAAATATAGCTTTTTCTCCAAAATGCCAACCAATCAGCCCATATCCCGCGGCTCCTGGAGCATAGAAGACTGGAAGGCGCTTTTCCTACCGCCTGAGGAAGAGCATCTACGTTACAGTTTCATTAATAGGCCTCCGGATCAGCAAGTCGCAAAAAACTGCTTCTTACGTGTCGACTGGCAAACATTACGTAGGCTGCCACTATCAGGAGCAATAGTTTTTAACTTTAAAGCTGTCTTTACGCCGCTAGAAGACCTTCGGCACGAGCCCTTTATCCCGGCATTGCTGCATAAGCAATTGTCTGACGGTAAAAAGCCACTAATTGAATGGCGATTTGTACCACAAAATTTAAAAATTATTTTGAACGCACTATCACAGTGGAAAGAAGAACAGGTTAAGGCTGGAATTGTCCCAGTCAATTGGACTCCAGCAACACTGGAGGAGTCGCCTTTTTTCCCAGGCTGGGAAGGTTTGTGGCACCGAAGACAGGGTTTCTAGTGTAGTAATGAATCAAATAAGAATATAAGAACGTTATTATTACCATTTTTACTATTATGTAGTTTAGTAACCACTAAAAACTTATTATTATTATAGCGCTAATATGCTACCTAAAGCTAATATTTAACTTTAACACTACTGTCGCTTAAACACTCCTATTTTGCTCCTCCTAATACATACTATATCTTAAGAAGCTTATTTCTTAATAGCTTTACGCTAAAAGGAATAACTACATAGTCCTTAGGGGATAGCTTTTTATGTAATTTACCCTAGAGACTATAAAAGTTGATGTAAATAAAAAGGGCAAGGCATTTATATAAACTTTCCTAGTCCTCATTATCATAGCTTTTAGTTTATTTAAAAGTTAAATTACAAATATTAAGATAGTCTATATGCATAATTATTAGCATTGTTTTCGCCAATCATTGTTAAACCATTTCAAGTTCATCCTAGCTATTGGGTTCTCCCTTCCCACCTAAATGCATCCTTTTCGTCATTATTTTTCAAATTCGCCGCGGTGGACAATTTTTGCATCCATCATCTTCCCACAGGAATCAAGGCACTTTATCCAGAGCACGGCATCGAACTCTTGTCTCCAATCTTTGTGTCCAACGTTGGGCACTGCACTGGAACATAGCAAAAACAGGTCAATTTCGTTTGGGTTTGTGTGAAACGCCACTGTAACATATTCACTGGAAATAAACACAACTGTGAAACCCATATTCACGTCAGTCCGCTTTCCGGTTATACGACAGAGCAGATCAAGAGGTTTTCTCGGTACCTGATCAGTTCGCATCAAGATATCACAAGAGGTCTATCAAAAGAGCGTCATAAAACCACCGTACGCCGCTCTGAACTTTGACATACGACTAGCACTTGCATGAGATACATCAACGGACGATCCATCAGTCCAAGAGCTTTGCAGGAAGCGGAGAAGAAGGCCGCGGTATGTTACTTAACGACTAAAGTGCAGGTTCACGGCAAAAAGGGTTCCATTCCCTGAGGTTGGGGTGTCCATTTCTGTACGACGTTACGCCGCTTTTGGAGGTCAATTTGCAACGGAGACGGGCCAACCGCCGACAAGACCCACTCCGCAGCGGAGACACACCCATACGGTGTACGGTCTATTTCAAGAATGCGGACGTCCCTTCGTTACGAATAAATAGGTGGGAAGTGGTTGCTTCACCTGCATTGAGCTTGTCACTTGCCGTCATTCTTCATTTATTGTCTTGAAATGGCCATCAAACAGAATCTATCGCGCACCCAGCACTCTGCGGAATACTCTCGATCAAAGCGTAAGCGACTCGCCAAATAATGCGCCGTTGGAAAAAGACACGCCGACACCACTAAAGTCAGCATGCATGGCGTTAAATCGAAATGGACCAAGTGAGAAAGGGTCTATGAAACTCTATGGTCCAGTATATTAACACAACTGGGCACTGCGAACACCTGTTTGCTAAACTAATCGGCCACCTCGAAAACGCATCCAAGGAAGACATCATGACATTTTTAGAATAAATGCTTGACTTTTACTACCGCATTCGCAAAAGGAGTACTATTCACGCCTATAAAGGGATTCTTTTCTAGGTGTACTGTAAATCTATTGGTGTAGATTCTGGAAAAGAGGCAAATGAAAAGGTCAATGATGTTAGTCGAAATTATCTCCAGAGGCACTGCGTCTCAAAGTTGCTAGTCAGGCACTACATCAGCAATATCATAGTCTGAATCAAGAAGAATCGAGAAGAGCACGCCCTGGCGAAGTTAAATCACGCGCAGCTGGACTATGCGACTGCGCTGGAGAGAGCTGGCGGTCATGTCAGCACTCTCAACAACATTCAGAGGAACAAGATTTTCGAGGCGTAAGTTTGAACTCCAAAGCCTACAGGGCTGCTAGACGATAGTAATTCCGACCCATCTCTTCATAGTCCATCTTCTACACGGAATTAATCACGTTATCAATAGCTCTAATTACTCGGCGTCAGCTGAAATCCTGAATGATATTGGTGCCCGCGCAGATTATCGTCCGGAGGCACTTCCCAGCGCGCGCCAGTATTGGCGACCTAATGGGTGATCGAGACAAGGCTCTCTGCCTATTGCACTGCGTTGGCAGGGATCTAATGAATGCACTGGTGGGTGTGGCGTTCATATGTTACAATAGATCCAATGCTTCGATTCTTGTTTCCCGTTCGTGTTCGGCACACTTTCCTTAATTTCATTGCTGCGTTTGAAGTATCACATTGGATCACATTCATTTTTGTTGAAACAACTGTTATGTAGTGCTTCCCCCATATGTTATTTGTTGCAAATGTTAGCCTCAATTGATTGCCTGGGTTCGTCATGCGCGTTATATCGTCCTAATTTATGTTGGTTGCCGCAATTCAACGAAATGTAAGGTCAGAGCAGGCTTTTGCTGGTCCACATGTGCGCGAGACGAGAAATGCAACTTGTTTGGGAGCCTAAGTTGGTAAAGGTTGCGCGAGACACCTCTTCCGTCAAGGCGGGGAGGCGATAGCTGCACCGACAGATTCGCGTGCCACCTTTCCCTCAGCCTCAAGCCAGAAATACATGCATCTACTAAATGACCGTAAAATCAGATTAGCATAGCCATTGCGCAGTAAATTTGGTTTCCAGAAAAAACTTTGACCGAAGGTCCATCTAGAAGAAAAAGTGCCTTGCGACGTAGGATAACCTGTCCATATTCCACCAACAGAGGTGGCCAGCGGCACCACGTGACTGAACGACATGTTTATTGCCGTCTAGCCGTCGCCATTTTCTTCGCGCCTCAACAGAAAGCAGCAAATCAGTACTACCGCCCGACCGCATTAATCGGAATCGGCTTTGCAGAGGCTCATGTGGTAGCTAGCATCTTTACGCCATCTATGCTCCGACCGCGATGGAGCCCAGCACAAAGAGAATCAAAGTCGTCCCAGGTAGTTAAACCGCGCCATTCGCAGACATCAACGACCGCGCTTGAGTCAAACGGGAGCTAATATCAATAGCAGAAAGAACTATTGAGTTGCTACCTGCTGAACAGCTCTTGCGAGAACTTATTCTTGAATGCGCACGGCATTTCCCAGGGCTTGAAGTCTGGATTGCGGGTGGTTGGGTTCGAGACCGCCTGCTCGGCATCACCTCCTCCGACCTGGACTTGGCGCTAAGCAAGGTGACGGGGAGGGAATTTGGCAAATTTTTGGAGGGCTTCTCGTCCAAGCCAGAGATCGAAGCTAAGTACCTACAGAAAGCAGCTGACCTGGGCATCCCTGATGCCAGGTTTACTAGGTTCCACATCATGGAAAGAAATGTCAATAAAGCTAAGAAGCTCGAGACTGCTGGCGGCAAGCTATTTGGCTTGGATATTGACTTGGTTAATCTTCGAAAGGAGGTTTACGACGGCCAAAGTCGGACACCCGAAATGGAATTTGGCACCCCGGAAGAAGATGATTTCCGTCGCGATGCCACAGTCAACTCTCTACTCTTTCACCTCAAGAAACATGAGATTGTTGATCTTACTGGAAATGGTCTCAAAGATTTAGATGCGAGAATAATGAGGACGCCTCTAGACCCGCGTCAGACATTTATGGACGACCCATTACGTGTGCTGCGACTTATCCGGATTGGTAGTAAACTCGGCTTTAACATAGACCCAAAGGCCATGCGTTGCATGAAGGACAAGGACATACGGCAAGCACTAGACACAATGATCACTCGTGATAGAATTGGTATTGAGTTGTTCAAAATGATGAGGGATTCAAGTCCCGTGGTGGCTTTTCAGCATCTCTACGAGACCAACCTTTGTACTCCAATTTTCATCCGCCTTAATTCACCGATCCTCGAGAAGTTGCAGGCAGGGTGTTCCATGCAGGGACTGTCCATGTCACAACACTGGCCAACGACCTGGCCGCGAGCTTACCGACTTCTTGACTACCTCTTGAAGGACGGCAGCAATTTAGGCAAGATGGTTCGATCTGAGGCAAATGCGGATTATCTTTGGACCATGGTTGCCTATGCACCATTTGCCGTGCTTCGAAAGACTATGCTCAGACAGGCGGTCGAGGAGGCGACAATTGCCATCCGAGCCCCTGTGAAAATATCCAAACTTCTCAAAGATGCACTGACGAATTTCGATTACATCCGCACCATCGTGGATTCCCTCGCAGACCAACCAAAGAAATCCCCTCAACGGAGCATTATAGGCATGGCAATCCGCTCCTGGGGCACAACCTGGACAACGCAAGTGATGTACGTCATGCTAGCCCTGTGCATTGTTGCCCCGCAAACGCCAGCTTCATTGGGACTTGCTATAAGAGATTCTTCAATAGATGACTTACTAGATAAGTCGCTACTTGTGAGATATTCCGCCTTTGCTGATTTCGTATGGGACAATAACTTGCGGAATGCCCACGTCCAGCGCCCATTATTAGATGGAAATGAGATACAGAGTCTCTTTGGTCTACAAAACGGCGGGAGGTTTCTTAGGAGCGCACTTGATGGCCTTATGGCGTGGCAATTTGATCATGGTGAGAGCGGGGTTGAAGAGGCTAAAGTGTGGCTTCTTGGCCAACGAGAAGTTTTTGGAATTCCTCAAACCTGTAGATCATGACCTCGATACCAGTAAAAATACCAGTAACAAGCTGTCATCGCGACGCGGACTCTCCCTTTAGACGAAGTCTTTAGCCCTATTGAAGATGCCAAAACTGCTGCCCATTGCTAAATTCTCCAAATATACATATCTCCTGCTAGCAACTCTCCCACCCGAAACTGCCACAAGATTATGTTGGAGGCTTGGCACCAATGCAGATCAATTTGAACCTCTTTCATCTATTCCGATAACTATCTGCTCAGTTTCTGATTCCATATCAAGGTGACCAGACCGACGTAACTCCCTGTTCCATATGACCTGACCAAATTCATTCACCGTCAGCTTCTGAGCCTCTTCTAACGCCCGCTCTCCGTGGAGGTCCCCAAAAGCAACCGACGTTGGTTTCCACATGACTTTGTATTCAACAGATCCGTTCGATGCTTGTCGTGCTTCTCCGCGTTTTCCAGACTTGCCCAAGTTCATGTCAGACCTTCCGAGATCAAGTTCATCAGGTTCGGAGATGGTCTCCGGAGATTCGCAAGGACTTCCCAGCTCAGTGTAACTGTCAGAGTCGCAGATCTCCGAGCTGTTTGGATTGAGAGATTCAGATGATAACCCCCTCCTACGACCCCTGCTTGCTTATCCCAACAGAAGAGAACCCGACATTTGCCTACATTGGAATGAAGACTGACGATACTCTCGACCTCTCAGAAAAGAAGTTCTCACAGCAACAAGAAGACCGGCTTAAGGAGACCAAATTCCTTGCAAAGCCAAAATAAGTGTTAGATACAAGCAATCCATTTGAATTCAATGGTGGGATTATCACGCTCCTAGCTATGACCTCTCAGTTGCTGCCCAACATTAGGAACCATCTGATCAGAATATCAAGGACCTAAATCGCCGGATCCAGTGGCAGATCAATTCCCTAGACCGTGGTCTAACCTTCGTACCGCTGGACCTCGCAGCCGCGAAGCTCTTCATCTTGTGGACGGCTCCTTTGCAAAGAACAGCGATCTTAGCTCACAGCTTGGATTTGCAATTATCCAAGCAAATAACTCGTACGATAATGACGAATTTACCCTCACAGGCAACCTAGTCCACTATTGCTCAACGAAGAGCAGGCGAGTCACCCGTAGCGTGCTTGCTTCAGAAATCTATGGCATGGTTGCAGGCGTCGATATGGCACACGCAATCTCATTAACCCCCCGGATTATAACTGACCGACTGAAGCTTCCGGCAATCCCTATAATTAGTGTACAGATTCCTATTCCCTGTACGAATGCCTTGTCTAGGCACTACCAAAGAGAAGCGCCTCATGATTGACATCATGGCCCTTCGTCAATCATATGAGCGTAGGGAGCTTTACGAGATCCGCTGGATTAACGGCAACGATAACCCAGCCGATGTCTTCACGAAGGCTTCTCCGAACCAAGCCCTTAAGGAACTCATTAACAGCAACACCCTTCGGGTTAGGATGAAATGATAGGTCACTCGGACCTAGAAAGGAAGAGAGGGATAGATTCAATCAGCTTAGCTATATGCAATAACCCCTTCTTGACGGCTTCCCTCGAAAAGAAAAGACTGCCAGTGTCGGAATCCTCCGTCAAGCATAATTGGAAGCCCGGAGCGGGTCACGTGGTCACCTTCTGACCACGGTATTTATACGACGAATGTCAGGACTTTCTCCCTGACTTGTTTCTTCTTCTTAGGCAGACACAGATTATTGAATATATTATATTGCATTTTGAACGCATTGGTATCGATATCTTGCACAATACCCTGTGCAACCTACAATAAGTCAATGAGGGACAAAAGATTCAAACATAAAACATTTAATGAAATGGGTGAGGGTCACCAACATCTCGTCTGCTTAACATATTATTAGCACGATGGAATGTCACTCGCTGTGTCAAAGAGTGCTTCCTGCCCCGGGCTGCTCATCTAGACACCTATACAGACATTCGACCTATCCAATATATCTCGTCCGCCGTGAGATTAAATTTGCTCTATCATCCTGCTCCTTTGAAGCAATCGGGCGTATGAATCCCGCTGTCGTCTTTCTCCGTTGGTTGTTTCGTCTAATGATTGTATGCGTGTAATAGCACGTGGTAACGTTTCGAATTAGGTCCAATACTTACATGAATCTCCAACGGACACAAAAATTGTACCAAAATATATATATTAATAATCATCCTTCTATGTACTAGTACAGTGCTATATACCTGTGTCTGAATATCTGATAGAGTGTCACAAAATTCAGCAAAAGGTGAACGTCCACACAGTAGCGTGAATAATGCATTTTATATAGCCTGTGACGTTAAGCACAAATGGTGACGGAACGGAGACAAAAAAAAAACAAGCAAAGAGGGAATAAAAAGGTGGAAACTCTGTTTTGACCATCCATATCAGATGGCTTTTATGGGATAATAAGAGGAAAAACTACTACTATTCTGTGGATTAGCACAATGCTATATCTTGGTGTCCCAATATCTTACAAAGAACAAATGGTGACGGGGCAGAGACAAACCAAAAAAAAAAAAAGCAAAGAGAGAAAAAAAGTGTGGAAGCTTTGTCTTTACCATCCATATTAGACGGCCCTAGCGGGACATCAAGAAAAAAACCAACGCCCTTCCGTGGACTAGCGCAACACCATAGTCCAGCGTCCCAACTTCTTGTGGAAAACAATCGGTAAGAGCCGGAAAAAAAACCTTGCATGAGATAAAAAGGGAGATTATATGCTATTTCTTGAAGCTTTTGCCACTAAAGAACATTGATAGAGACCACTGAGCCCAGTATCTGACTTTCGAGAACTCATAGACGTGGAGAGGCTGTCGATAGTCGACTGTGCCTTTGTTAGTTAGTAGTGGTAGAAAGTTCCATGCCACATACTTGATATCCCCAGATTCCCAATCCTTTTTGTCCTGTGGTCTCGGGATCATCATCTCAACCAGTTCTTGGACCGATAGATTGTTCGTTAATGTATCTAATGCAGGTGCTGGTCGTATGTCAAAGTCCGCCTAACAAGCCTGACGGATATGTTTACTTCACGAAGACGTAGTTAATGCCCCCGGGATTATCAATTTCCGTAGTAATGATGTGGGACATTGATTGGATGTCACTTCTCAGATTCCATAAAGCATAAAGCATAAAGCGGACGTTCTACTCCGGAGAGTTAATGGTTATGTGCCAGCCAATAGTAGATGGGCGAATATTGGAACAGGGAGGAAAATGGCGGCCTTTATCGGAGACAGTCATCTTGATTGGCTCGGCTCTTCGTTCCGTCTCCTGGAAAGCATGAGGGGCTTGCACCCCTCTCCTGTGTCAACGCGGCCAGGTAGCTGGCTCGTGCTGGATTTGGGGTACTTGCCTATGCCCCGGAATTCATTAAATTTATGGGTTTTCAATAACATGGTCGCTTCGTTTCTTTTAAAGACCCACCTGGACCACCGTCAGCCATTTCGATTTGAAAGCTTCATACATCCCTCTTCTGCCGCCGTGCTGTCAGCAAATGCGTGCATCGATCTCCACAGACATCTTGAATGCCTTGTCAAAATCCACATTTTTCGAGAATTATAAGATATACCAGACATTTGCCTTTCTTTCCTCAGCCTGAAGATCTTAATTATTCTCAACCTTCAGACCTTGACTGGTGGATGAGTATCTGAGCTTAACTTCTTTCCTCACGGGTGAATCATTGGCGTCACAGCATTCTTTCGCGACAGTTGGAAACATATCAAAAAGTCTATCGGCTGCTGTTTCACCAAACTTCATCGACAGATTTATTGGGTGGGTGAGCCCAACCATCTGTGCGGATATGGCAGCGGCCAACATGAGCATGGTCCCGGCTGCACCGAAAATTTCTAATACACACGACGATCCCTCAGCGCTGGACACCAGTGGTAACACATTTGGTCAGTCTGCTTGGATATGGCCATTCCAAAGTGATGAATACGACTTGAAAAAGCAACCTAGTCTCCCGCAAGCTGCGGATGACTACATGTCTGGCGAGGGCACACTCGGAAATCAATATGCCAAAACATTCGCCGGTGAATACACCGGTACAGGATATCCCTCATCCGAGCTGGACTCTCTAGTTGACATATCCTTTCATACAACAGCCTCTGAGAAAAAAACAGTAGCCTTGAGTCCCCCGTTGTCCGACGATGACCACCAAGAGCGGACAAGAACGAAAGCCCGTTCGAGACCGGCTGTTAAATCGAGGAGGAAGCCTCCAAGTCAGCAGCCTCCAGATCAGCAACAAAGAGCAACCCCACATACTGGAAGAAGAAGATTTGAAGGCCAGGAAGCGACGACTCATCGTGAAAAATGCCTCAACCGAAACCGAGTGGCCGCCTCCAAGTGTCGAAGACGGAAGAACGAGTGGATTGAAAATCTTGAGCAAAAGAAATCGACTGTGGAGGCATTGCATGGCGAACTTGGGGCCCAGTACCGGGACCTCTTGCGGGAGACGACAATACTGAAGAACCGCCTGATCCACCACGCGGGCTGTCGAGACTTGAACATTGATATGTGGATAAAAAACGAGGCTTTGGATTATGCGCGCAGATTACATCACGAGAATGTCGGGCAATCCCCGTCGTCAGATCAATCGACCCAGTCGAACTTGGTGGGCGGTGACATGCATTGTCCTGAGATGGATTTCGGAGACTCTCTCGTTGATAACAACATTGTGGACGCAGAAGGGGAGGTGCTCATGTCGGATAGGAGAGTCAATAGTATGGAAGGCTATTGAATATCACGGAGGAATTTGGTCATGGCTAATTTTGAGGACCTGAAGCTTCATGATAAACAACAACGCTAATTTATACGATCAACTCGATATTTGCAGCATCACTACGGAGTACTCCGTACATGTGTGGAACTACCTCGTGAGCAGCCTATCAGCCAAGCATGCCAGCGCCCACACACTTCAGTATAACGTACATGATTGGCTTCTTCACTTCTTGTCGTGCATTCGAAACGAATAAGCACTCGAGGGGGGTTAAATTTGCAGTGAAATATCCACTACCTCATGAACAGCAGCCTATTGGCCAAGCATGCCAGCGTCCACACAACTTTAGTATAACGTACATAATTGGCTTCTCTACTTCTTGTCGTGGATTTGAAACGAATGGGCACTCAAGGGGGCTTGAATTTGCAGGGAAGTATGGTATCTATATCGATACTTGTGGCTGGTGACTTCTAGTGACTCGGGCTATCTACTAAAAACCTGGCTATTTGTAAGGAGCCAGATTGCTGCAGGTTTTCTGAAGAGGACAGCTTAGGCGATCCGTCAAGTACGGAGTAACCCCTAATAGAGACATTGGACCAGGCTCGCCTGGAGTCTAGGAGATTGTGGCCAAATTGTTTTCGACTAACTCTTGTGCACAAGTCAGCATAGCATGCACATGAATTTACAACGTATAAGGGGTACTTCTACTAAGGTGGGAATCTCACTATAACAAACGTCAAGGAAATTTCTGTCTCTACAAAGACAATAGCACACAGTGCATCGTGGTGATATCAAGCGGGTATTCCTTTTGAAGTGGGTCCCGTGGCAAGCCTGAGGCCTTCCCGCAGTCAAAGGGATAACTACTGTTATACTCCGTACGGAGCAGTGGCAACGTGGCTAATCGTCGTAATTGAAAGTACGGAGTACCTGGTATTGCTTTGCCGATAAGAGCGGGCACGTGCGCGCCGTGTCGCAAGTTGGACATGCTAATTTGGGACGCACGGCAACTACAAACGGTAACGCTATCGATAACTGAGCACGGTTGCTGGGGTTCACCTGGGGCGGCGGATTCAGATGCTAGACGGATAGATTGGTGACTGGCCACGTCACTTCGAGTATGTACCATATTACACGGTACCAGGTCCATCTTTATCGCTCACTAAGTGCTGTACAATCCCTTGCGTACAAAGGTGACATCAGACGTTGGACGACTTACAGTTGAAAACGCTGAAAGTGGCCAATGGTGGTGCAGGAGTGGTGCAATGCGCGATGTTGGTAGTAGCTGTGAGCGACGCTCCGTCCTTCACGGCGCATTTGTCGACTCTTTGTGTTTCTGGACGTCTACTCCGTGTTGTAATCAAGTACCTGCGTACCTGCTGCACGTCCCAGTCCAATGCGGAGTGCCAAGTCAAGATGCGCTTCAAACAGAGTGCTGTGCAGAGTACATGCAGTACCGAGTAAGTTACCGCCGATGCGGTCGCGGCGGCTCCTTCAATCAATTGCCTCGCCTCCAAACCCCTGGCCTGCTACTGGTTCTTTTTGGCAGGTTTTGGTGGCGCTGGCCCTTGCAGCTAAGACCACACCAACGCAGTTCATGCAGCCCGAGCAATTCGTTGGATAGCCCGGTAACTACGGAGTACTCCGTGAAGAGAGAAAAAAAAAACCTCAATTCGTGGTAACATGACTCTTCATCTCAACCTCCCCAACAGACACACCAGTTCAAAAAATGAGGTGATTGCGCAATTTATTTCCTCCATTAAGGGCAACCTCCTCTTAACTCTAGATATATTTGTATTTTATTCACACCCTCCTAGAACACCCGATGGCAGTGCTTAAGTCCCCACTGGCTCCAAACTTGGGATCGGACATGTTCTGTTGGCCGACTTGGCGATGAGTCCACCGAGCCAAGCAACCAAGGTCCCACCGCCACGTATAGGACAGCAGGATGGGGATCATCCCAGAGCCCCCAAGTGACTCTTGACACGTTATCAATTGGTAATGCAGTAATGTCCTCCGTACGGAGTAGTTAAGGCATATACCAGACGTGGAACGCCCCCAACCCGAGCGTGTGCTTTTCTGACCTGCTTTTTAAGAATGGTAGGTGGAATGATGGATTCATGGGTTGAATACAAAGTACCTCGGTACCTGGTAGTACCTGAACCTATTTGCTGTTCAAATCATCGCCGGTAGTTCCTGCTTCGATTTCTTTCTTGTCGGCACTATTGCCCAAAGCGGCGTTCCGAGGAGCTCGCCAAACGCCAGACTCCCAGCCAAGCACGGCTAAAGGCACCAAAACTCATACCCACACCTCCGTTTCTTCTATTCCCTGCTGCCTCCACCCCCCATCGTCAAGGTTCACCCACCCCCGATTCGATCTCGATTTTTTTCTTTCTTACTCTTCTTTATCGGTTGCTTTCCCACATTAATCAACTCTGTTTTCTTTTTTCATACCTCTTCTCTCATCTGCTCGTTCGCTTTTCATCTCAGCACATATTCCATTTCTTTGCTCCTTATCCAGCTGCCTGTCTACTCGATATCCTTTGACAGCATTTGAGACTTGGTCTCTCTCGTCATTCTCTTTTTTTTTTTTTTTGGACGCCACACTAACAGCGGTGGCGCTCTGTACGACGGCTGCAACATTGTGAACTTCACTCCCAACGGCCACAATATCCACGTCCGTACGGAGTACTCCGTGCCGGCTATTCCGTCATTCGCTTCACACAACACAACCTGATGCTTTCGCGATCATCAATTACATGGAAATAAAACCATTACAACAGGGGCATCTGACGTATTTGCTACCAATTGGTCGGCAAAACCACGACAAAGCCCTTGAGCATACGTCATTTTAGGCGGGCTTTTGGGAAAACAGTGGTGGACAAGGGTATACAAACTACTTCTACCCTCAATTTTCTATCATCCCTTTGCCGCAGAATTTCACAGCTTTGGCATTATAATTAGGCGGCCAATATGGCCAACTCACCGAATCTCAACAGCCAACATGACTTGAGCCAATCTCAAAGTCACAATCAGCAACCCCAGCACCCTCGGCAGCACCAGCAACATGAACATGTCGATGACACCGAGCCCTTTCCTGAAATTCAGCACCACCCCACCACTCAGGAAAGCTATCCCGATGACTTCAGAGAAAAGCCCTCTCCTCCTTCACTGGATACCTTTAACACCTTTCAACCACACGACTCGGCTGGCATCGAGATGATGGCCATGTCTCCTTCTAACAACCGTGCCAACGCCAGTCGCCTCACGGATGACTTGGAGCTTCTGCGAGCCGAGAGATATATTTCCAACCAAGAGCACGAGGCGGCCGGCGCTACGAGAACTCAGTCTAAGAGCCGAGCTCACAATATCGAGCCCGAAGATGCTTTCAATCCAACCGTTTTCCCGGATGAAACTGCCCCGAAAAAGAAGAATGAGAATGCAGCACTATATAAATTTTGGTTGTTCCTGAAAAAGTTCCCCCGTCTACTTCGATACGTTGTCTATTTGTTCCCCGGCGCAGCATTGCTTTTGATACCTGTTTTACTCGGCGCAATCAGGTACAAAGATGGTAGTAAGCTCGTCGGTGGAGACGGAGGTGTTGAACTGATGTGGTTCGGTATTTGGCTCGAAATTGTATGGGCTTCCCTGTGGGTGTCTCGCATGATTACCAGTTTGCTGCCGCACTTGTTTCACGGCGTGGCACGCATGATGGGATCCACCAACTCTAAGAAATGGAGAGACATTGGCTCGCAGTTGGAGCTTCATACGGCGTTGTTTCTCTGGTTCCTCGCTATCCTCATTTCCTTCAAGCCAACAAATAATGGGCATCGCCAAGGCAAGCAGGACAAGGACAATTCTGGAAATGACTGGGTGGATATTGTGAACAAGGTCATTATTGCCTTGTTCGTTCTGTTCACCCTCAATTTCGCTGAGAAGATACTTATTCAATGGATTGCCACGTCTTTTCACCAACGTACTTATTCTACTCGAATCGAAAATAATAAGGGCGATATCAAGCAGCTTGTACAGTTGTATGAATATGCCAAAGCCAAATTAGAAGACACTGATAAATTTTGGCAAGATCGCACCGCAGGAACCACCAGTGGCGCGCAGACTCCCATGGCCAACTTCCACCAGGGTGCCCGTCAAGTGCTTGGCAAAGTCGGGTATGTTGCCAATCGAGTTGGAAACGATCTCATCGGCAGAAAGGGCAGCACCAACATACCTAGGAAAGTTGTTTCCGAGCTGCTTCGAAGCACATCATCGGCTCATACCTTGGCTCGCCTCATTTACCGCAGTCTGGTCCGGGAGGACCGCGATACCGTCCACACAGATGACATGGAGGCAGTGTTTGCTACCAAGGAGGAGATTGATGCCGCGTTCGGTGTATTCGACAAGGACCTTAATGGCGACATATCCATTGAGGAATTCGAAGCCGTCTGCAATGAGATCCATCTCGAAAAGAAGGCAATAGCTGCGTCTCTCAAGGATCTCGATTCGGTCATTCAAAAACTTGACAAAGTCTTTGTTTTCGTAATTATCATTGTCTCCATTATCGTCTTCGTGTCTATATTCTCCAGTTCTACAGCAGCGGGCCTTGCATCGGCTAGTACCTCGATTCTTGGCCTCGCGTGGGTCCTCCAGGCCACAGCCCAAGAATTTTTGCAGTCCATCATATTTGTCTTTGTCAAACATCCCTTCGATGTTGGCGACCGCGTGACCATTTATGGTTCCACTGGCGCTACTATGACGGGAGACGACTACTATGTGACGGAAATATCTCTCTTGTATACCGAGTTCAAGAAACTACAGGGGCACATCGTCCAGGCTCCAAATTCAGTGCTCAATACTCTTTTCATTCTTAACCAACGTCGATCAAATGGTATCTCCGATGTCATTCCCTTGGAGTTCAAGTTTGGCACGCCGCCGTGGATGATCGAAGAGCTCAAGGCTCGCATGCTTGAATTCTGTCTGGCCAACAAGCGCGACTATCAGCCAACTATCATTGCTGAAATGACAGGTGTTGATCAGGTTCGATCTTGCAATATGAACATAATTTTCATCCACAAAACCAATTTTCAAAACGAACTCCTTCGTCTTAATCGCCACAACAAATTTGTTACCGAGCTTGCGAGTCAGATGGAACAAATTGGTATTCAAGGTCCGCTGCGTATCGATCCTGGTGGCAGCAGGGACTTTCCCATGTACTATGCTGGCTCGAATCCGCCACCATATAACAATAACAATGGAAAGGATCATCTCCGCGACGATTCAACAGGACATCCGCCAGCTCCAATGCGCAGCGGTATGCCCCGACACAACAGTGTCCGCAGCACGCGACTTGCCACCACCAACGAAGAGGCTATTGCTGGTTTCCAAGACGTTTTCGAAAATCGACGTGACCAGTCCCATGCCCGGCGCATGGAATCGATTCGAGAAAAGGATATTGCGGAGAAAATTGAGGCCGAGCATGAGCCACGGGCCTCAACCACAAGTGCTGCCCTTACACCGACCCAATCTTCTGGATCACAAACGCGCTCACGATTGTTCGGCCGGTACCGCAGCGGATCCAAGAGTCTGCAGCGCCAGGGCACGGGTTCTCGAGACATGGTGTAATGACCGGGGATGTACTCCGTAGCATCGAAATGACTTTTACTTTACAATATTTTTGGCAGGATTTTGATTAACAAATCCACGCCCTGCATGCGCATCTTTTCAGCCTTATTCTGAATAGCAGCAGGACATTTGTCTGCAAATCAATCTTTACAAACACAAGACTTGCACACGTTGTACGTGTATTTATGTTGCGCAGCGCAGCAGGAACGTATTCAATTAGACATAGAAATGAATGAAAATAGATTGACGACTTTAGACGAAATATGCGGAAGGAGCTTCTCGGTGCCAAGGATGACCCGATGGCAGTGGAATTTTAATTACAAGTTTGCGATGAGTGCTTTAATATCACTGCGCATTGCCTAGTTAGGAGCGGGGGTCAAGCGACGGCTGGCTGAGCTGAAGTAACTAGTCTGTACTCCGTACCCCGTAGGTAGTCAAGAGTCAATTTTAAATCGTAGCCTCATGCCAAGCTGAGCACCAGGCCTGCCGTCAGCCGCGAAACGTGGCGCTACCCAAGTGTCCTGGCGTGGCCGGCGGGTTGGCTCTTTCAACTGCACAGCATGCAGCTCGCTTGTTGGACGCTGTCTGCGTGGTGCGTTATTGGGGCTGATTGATTGACTCCCTTTGGACATTTAACGAGCCGTGATTTTACTGCCTGTCTGGACAGCATTGATTGTGGCGCGCAACGGCAAAAGGACATGCAAAGGGGAGTCGCGTCGGTTTGATCAAGTGGCCTCCCAAGTGTTCGCACCCTCGACGCCGCCGACGAGCCTGATTTAACCATACATCGGAGATCCTGATAGAAGTTGAGCGACGCGGTCGAAATCGAGGCGCAAAAGTCATTTGCCATGTCTGGACTTCCTCCCCACTGGGAATGGGACTACGACGGCCAACGCTGGTTCTACAAATACAAACCCACCGGTCATATCCAATTCCACTTCCCCTCCGAAGGCGATGAATTTCCCGACTTTGTCCAAGCTGGCGAGCCAGTGCCAGACTTGGCGCCCGAAGAGCGTCTTGAGTCACAACAACAAGTCAAACGGCTGACAAGCACTTCCAACCATGGCGAAACCACTGTTAAACGGGCTGCCGAGGCGAACAACTTGGGTATGTCTGCGGCGGCTAAGCCTGTGAGTGCGGTGTGGGAAGGGGATGACGACGACGAGGAAGGTGTTTTCCAGCCAGAAAATTTTATGTTCCTCGGCCCAGGGGCATATGTGGACGTCAGTCCGTTGAATGAAGAAGAGGAAGAGGCCGCAAAGAGATCTGTGGTTGGCGGTATTGGAGAGAGGGTTGAGGGGAAGGGTCTATTGAAGGCGCAGGGGGTGAGTCCGCTAGGAAGTGGGAAGACGACGCCCATGATGGGGAAAAGTGAGGCTTCTGCTACTGCTACTGTCGAAAACGAGCCCAGCACTTCACCACCCGTAGAGGTGGACTTGACATCTTCGCCCCCGGAAGCACCTAGCACATCAGCCGTCCACATCCTCGACAGCCGCGAGATGCCCGCCGAGATGCCAGGCGATACAGTCCACCGGTTTGACCCTGTAGGGTTTGTGGCGGAAATGCCGACGGAGCATACAGGCGTGGCGCACATTGAGCTTCATCCCGATCCGGTGGAGATTGGGGATAACTCTGTCTTGGCACCTATTGAGACAGCTACGGTTGATCAGATGGGTCTTGGCATGTCTGAGTTGCCGGAAAAGCACAGTTCTGTTGAAGTAAAGCCAGTTGGAGTTGTGAAGACGCCTGGTGAGAGAAGTGTGAATAATCCTGAGGCCAAAGCGGCAGGAACTAAGAAAGAGAATGCTCCTGAGGATAATCCTACCGGAAAGCAGACTATACCCGTCGGACAGCGACCGCAGAAGCAAAGTCAAGGACAACAGTCCCAGGAACTGCTACTTGAAAGCTTCAAGATTGCGAGGAAGCAGCCTGGCAGCACACCAGGCACACCGGTTCCAAGTCAACCTCATAACCAAGATCAAAGCCATCCAATTTATCAATCCTACACACCTGGCCAGATATCTCCGCAGTTGCCTACTTCCGACAAGAGACAGAGTATATCTCTTCAGCGCGAAGCGTCGTTAATGATGAGTGCGAAGAGGGAATCCGTGTCTGTGGATCCAAGCACCGTCCCGAGAGTGTTGTCGCCACCACAGGATCCTACAACAACAGGACAATCCACACAGTCTGGGGAAATCGAACAAAATGAAAAGGGCAAGGGGAAGGAGAAAGATTGGGAGACAGGGTTGAGTCATGTCCCGAGTGTGCTGAAGCCGGCAAGAAACATGGGAGGTTCCGGGCAGGCTTCTCATCAGCAGCAGCAACAGCAGAATTCACAAACCGAGATTTCTGCACGACAAGAGCAGAAGTTGGAAGGTATGTCCAAGTTTCCATCTGTTTTAAGGCCAGCAAGAGGACGATCCGAGAGTCAGCCTGGACGAGGTACCGATGCTTCAATCCAGCCGCAGACCGCTGCACCGGGTATGAGTACCGAAGGAGGACAAGTCACAGTTCAACCTCACCAAACTCCACCATCTACGGCGTCGGTTCCAGGACAGAGCGGTCAGTCAACGAGTCCGCCAGCCTCGGGCCAAGCACCATTCATAGCTCAGAGACAATCTGGCCAGTCTGCCTGGGGAGGTTGGCAAGCACAGGCAAGTCCTGATGAATCAGCGGGTGTAATTGTCAACGCTCCTTATGGCGCTTCGTATGCGAATGCCTCTACTTCCACTGCTGCTTCAGTTATAGCACCAACTTTGACTCCTGCCTCTGCTTTGAATCAGCAGCCACAGAGACATTCCGAAGTGGCACAACAGCAGCCGACCTCCGTTCCTCACTTCCAGACACCCCCAGCTCAGCATATCCAGAATGCAGCAGTTGGTCAACCCATGACGCCGCAGACCGTGCTCGGAACTGTTCAACATGCTGCTGCGACTGTCGTGCAACCCGCAAAGCAATCGGCTGCAACTCAGAAGCAACATGAATTGTCACAGTTCCAAGTCCCAACACTGCAAAATGTTCAAAATGCGGCAGCAGGACAGTCTCGACCGCAGAATGCGGCTGGGGTTGCTCAACCAGTCGCTATTATGCAGCAGCAGCAGTCTCACCCTGTTTCAGAGTTTCAAGTTCCGCAGTTACAAAACATCAAGAATATGGCGGCTGGACAGCCTCAGCTACGAAAGATTACTGGACATACCCACCCTGTTACCAAGAGTGGCGGGCATGATGCTTTACAAAACCAAAAACAACAGCAACAGCCTGTTACAGACTCACAACGGAATATCCAGAGTACAGAAGCTGGACAGCCTCTGCTGCATGATGCTGTGCAGCCTGCACAGCCTTCCCCAGCCACTGGTACGACTGATGCTATTCCTCTACAACAACACCAGCAACCTGTTACGGCCTCCACATTTAGCATTCCGCCTCTGCAAAATATACAAAATGCTGTTGCTGGTCAGCCGGTACGCCCCCATACTACAGTTGGAGTCGTCCGGCATGCCCCGCCTGTCAATCCAGTCCAGCCTAATGTTGGCCAGCAGCAGTCTAGTCCAAGTGAACGTACTCATCCTGGCATGCGAAGAGCATCTACGTTTACACCTGGTGAGGTCTCACCAATTCGATCTCGTGTTGATAGCCAAGTTTCCTCCATTGGTGAAACGCATGCAGATCCATATCGGCGAGAATCGTCCAGCGCCCATGTGAATAGTTCGAACTATACACCTTCTCCTTTAACAGATGCTCTAGGTCCTGCAGTACAAAGAGGCCAGCCGGCTGCCACGACTAACTCTATTGATACAAAAGACCAAAGCCCACCCGTGCCAGCTAAGATTCTAGAACACGCGGTCGATTCATTTTTCCCAGTTCAGAGTACGCCAGATAGACCGCCGTCTGAAGACAAACCGAAATCCCCGCAACAGCAGCAACCTCAAATCTCATCCCTAACTCAACAAGTAGCCCAGTCACAGCAGCAGCAATCTGTCCCATTGAAAGAGTCTCAGCTACAGCCACAAACAATTCCCCCCAAGCACGATACAGAACATCCGATCGGGTATCAAGTCAGGCCAAGCTCCAATCAACCAAGTCCAGCACTTCACATGAACCAACATGAAACATCTGCGCCTGCCTCTGGACATATTCTTGGTAGAATCCAGGAGCATGATGAGCCTGAACGGCCGGCTGTCCCGGATCAGGCCTCCCAGGTAACACGACCTAGTTCAGTCGCTTCGAGTCTCCAGCCGTCCATCCCAGATACGCCTTCCAGTTCTCAAGGTCCTTTACTGTTCCAGCCAAAGCCTTTAGCACCGAGTCAAATCCAACGGCTACCACAACAATTAGGACAAACACCAATGGCACAGCCCCCAACGGGTCAGCTTCCTCAGGGCTATCAACCTCACGGCATGATACCGCACAGCCAGATGCAAGACGAGATTACCCCCGGACCAATGCTGCAAGGACCCCAATGGCAATGGAACCCGGCCATGAACCCAATGCCCCCCAAGGATGGCAAAGATAAGGAGAAAAAATGGACAAAATGGTTCAAGGGCAGCAGCAGCAAATCCAAAGCAACCCACCAGGCGCAGATGCTGCCACCTCAGCCTGGACCAATCCCTGGACCCGGGCCACAACAGTGGACGGGCGGTCCGTATAGTCCAGCTCATATATGGCAATCTGGAATGGCCCCCCAAGGCCATGGGCAACGGTATAGCATGTCTGATTCTGCCTCGATTTCTACAGTAGGGTCGGATAGGAAAAGTCAACCCAGCCAACAACGGCCGCCTGCCCAAGCCTCTGAGCCAATGCTGCCGGCTCAGGGTTCTGGGCATAGTACTGAACAGCATCCTTCTGGACAAACGCCTCAAGGAATGATTTTCCAAGGACAGATGCCTCCGCTATCACATGGACAAGTTCCCCATCAACTTCGTCCTGGAAATGGTCCACCGGGTCACCTGCTTCCGGCCCAAATTCCTCCGGGCCAGGTGCAACCAAGTCAGATGCGTCCAAGCCAATTTTTACCGGTTCAAGGTTCGGGGCAAATGCTACCTCAAGCTACTCCTGGGCAACCGTATTTTGGACAAACGCATCCTCTAAACATGCCTATTAAACCCCTAACACAAGGTTATGGACCACCCCAGAGCGGCTTCCAACCGCAAGGTCGCATCGGAGCTGTACCTCAAGGCTCGCCGAATTCAAGCCAACCATCAATTAGCCACTCGAAGACGCCTTCAAACACAAGCCAAGTAAGCGTTCCTCCGCAGGCCATGCAGCCTCAACAACCTCCAGCACGCTTCACCAATCAGCAATCGAATAATCAACAAAATCCCATGCCGGCACCACTCTTCGCAAGCTCAGGAACTGGTAATCCAGTGTATACACAGGGCCAAGCCGCCGTGAATCAACAGCCCTCTGGCAGTAAGAGGTGGAGTCAGAGGCCAGCTGTGGACTACTCTGGGGGGGACTGGGGGGACGACGAGAATTGGAGCCGTCGATGATTTATGTTCATTGTTATTTCTTTCCCCTTTGCATTATCATATCCCGCAGCCTTGGATGTTTACATTACAATTGGATATTAGCAAGAGTCATCTCATTACATCTCATTAGCGTGTCACGAAGCCCGACTGTGTTGGATATATAGAGGGCGCATTGCGTCCCATCTTGAAGACATTAAGAACTAGTTGTCATCTAATCCCTCCGACCTCGACACAACAAAATGTGAGAGTAAACATATTGTGTTCTGTGTAATGGCTGGGGTTCTCCCTCTGCACCCAATTAAATTCGTAATTGCTGTAAAATCTTGCTCCTGGCTCTGAAGTAAGCAATTGAGGGATGAAGCAGACTTATTTCATGAACCTAATTCTTATCACTTAGTACGACATTCAACACCTACGGCAGTGAGCACGGCAGAGGAAGTTCAGTGGGTAGCTGGTGATGTGGGATGAAACATTGGATGTGAAGGAGACTGGTTATGGAAAGTCATCTGATTCAAGTAAACTACCTAGTAATGCACGTATGGTATTTTGACATATTCGTTTGTTGGGAACTCTTTTGCTCCAGCAGTACATTGGAAGTGTCGCTAATAGAGCGTCATGCTGGACAATGCCCAAACGCACATTGCAGGTGGATCGAGTATTACCCCGAGACCCTCAGGACCTTTTTGCTTATCGTCTATTTGCTCATTATTGCCTGACTTACGATAGGTAATATCCTGAAGCCAAATGCGTTGGATGTAATGCGTGTTTTGGGACGTTCTCGTCGCATCGTCTCCTGTATGAGCCAATTTGGGGAGACGCCAGCAGAGCTTCATCCCGAGAGTCAAATTTCGAAAGGCGTAGGTATATGGCGTCTTCTTTTCCAGAATTACATTAGTTATGTATGCCTTCTTTTACAATTGAAAGAGTCCAGGATGGAGAAAATAACCCGAGTTTCCCCGTTACTCGTGTCATGGGCAAAAGGTGCCACGTGATAGCGCGTCGCGTCACAATTCTCAACACGTCCCACCTGGGTCGTTGCTTGTGTGGCTTTCGGGCTGCACATTGCACGAGGGAACTTCTAATTTACGCTTACAATTCAAAGAAATGACTTTCAAAATAAGGTCATGATGCGGTTTACATCGGCTGCGCACGCAGAAAAGGCTACTGTAGAGGGGACCAATGAATCACAGGACAGCCAGGCAATTCTCGACGCCCACAAGGCGGAATTCGGGGTTGGCACGGTACGTGGGCTGTGAATCGGTTGTGACTCGACACCCTGGTCGCATTCAAACTTGCTGATACGCAGCAGATGAGCAGTTCGCCACCGCATGGCCGCTTCAAGGCAAGCAACGCCAGCCCTCAATGGCAAGGCGCTTCAACTGACTGGCCGCAGAAGCCCAACCTACTTCCTGTTCCTGTCGCCCAAACAGAGACCCGGTCGCCTGCGTCAGCCACTAAGGTACGTTGCTATCCCGGCATCAACAAGGATGACAGTGCTGACAACCCTGTTCCCCCGAAAAAGCAAACATCGACAGCTGGCTCTGGCGTGTTGACGAATGCCACCGTGAACGAACCACAAATCGATGGCATGCACGACCAAGTTGAATTGCCAGATACAGCACCGCCAGTTGAAGGAGAATTTTATCGAGATGACACGGACGGCGTGACTGCACAAACCGATCATGCAGCACAACAACCCCTAGTGAATACCGCTGAGAGGCCTTTATTGTTGGCTAATTGTGGACAAGACGTGCCTCCGAAGAAAATGGACGTGTCGCAGCAAACGCCAACACAGGTCAATGATGACCGCGACTACACGACGTTTTGCGAACAATTACCGTCGAGCCCGACCGATAATTACACGCAGCCTATAACCAATGACGAGCCCCGGACGTTGAATCCAGACGATACAGGAGCTGTTAACTTTGGGAATCTTAGCGAAGTCATTAGGCCATCATCCCAAGTATCCGAAGATGGAGGATTCGAAAATACTCGAGGCGAGTGGAGACGGCCGGACGATACATCACAACTGATTTCGAACCCAGAATTCACTCCATACAAGCCGCAAGACTATCCACCAGAAACCCCCGCCTTGCCCAAAAACCCATTTCAAACCAAGGGCAACGGCGTGGTGCCTTTTGGCGGGACTCAACTTTTCGGGCAGACGCAAATGCTATCTTCAGCAATGAAGTTAGCGAGTCCAACGTCGTCCCGGCCGTCACCACATGTCCTCCTCAATTCAATCTCTCCAAATATTATGGAGACTTCACCATTAAAGAACCGAGCCAATGTTTCATCACCCACGGATATTCGAACGTCAAGCCCTACAAGGTTACATGAAGTTCCTGCAACTTTACTCAAGGATAAGACCCTTTCCAATGTCGCAGAGGAGACGCCTCGATCGCAGAGAGATGAGCTGATTCCGGAGTCACCTACATATCAAACGCCAATGCCATCTGTTGTTCAGAAATCTGTTCCCATTGCTCATTATGAGCCTATGAAACATTCTCAAGAGCGAAAGACATCAAACAGAAAGCCTCGGCAACCCAGGATGTTCATGGAGAGCGATTCGGATTCGGATGATGCTGTACAAAAGCTAGAGCGGAGGAAGCGAGTCGAGCGAAAACGTGCTGCGGCGGCGGAAGAAATGGCCAAGGTTAGTTTTATGCGCACGCAGCGCAGACTGTCTGATGAGCTGCCTGGCAAGAAGCGACGGAAAATAGACACAGCTATCAATTGCGACGAAGATCTTCACAAACAAGATGGCCAAGCTCAAGAATTCGTTCGGGACTCGCAGAGGGTTGTTCCGGAGTCTACCGAACTGCCATCCACAGAGTCAACGAAAGCTACTGCCTCTAGTGGTGAGGCAGAAATTAAGGCTCAAAAGCTGGAGGAGACAACTGTCAATGCACAACAACCTGATCCAGAACCACTCGAAGAGGAAATGATTCCTGCTACTAGTCCTGTTCGTTCTTCGCCTGCCATCTACCGAAGAGATGCGCCGTCGGCGTCAGAACCAGAGTTGCCCACACTTAGAAGAGGCGGGACGGAACAAGAGCAAGATGGGTCCGATAGTTCATCCCTACCACCGGTCCGCCGACGCTCTCATCGAACATATGGGAGGATGGGGAGAACCCGTCTAGCCGTGGTATCATCCGCGGACGGAGCAGAAACCGAGAACCAAACACCCGAAGAGCAACCGCGACCGATAGAAATATCAAACGAGGTGAATCAAACCGCACAAAATGCAGAGGATGCTTCTAAACCTAATGACATGCCCACAAGTTCGTATTCGGAGCCTCCAATACCCATGGGCACTCGATCAAGAAGAGGAGAAGCAAAGATGCTTACGCCACGTCCACCCTCTGCTACCAATCTGAGGTTTGCGACATCATCTAGTTTAACCAACCTTTCAGGCACGCCTGTACCGTCGTCTAAAACAACACCAGGTACGCAGAATTCGCCTGTCTCGGACCGAACAGAGTCAGTTAAGCCTATATCACCCGATGCAGGCGCACGAACACTCCGAACGCGCACCAGACATGCAGCCAGTTCCGAGTCTCCACAGGCAATAAACAAGACTATGAGACTGTCACGACGGTCCTTACGAATGGATTCCGATTCTACAGATGACCTGCGCTGCTCCCCGTCCGCAACGGCCTTAGACAGAAGCACTGCGTATTCCAAGTCAGGGCGGTCATTTCGGACGAGTCTGGGCCCTCTGGGCCCGGCATCTCGAACCCGCCGCTTATTTGACGGCATGGTGTTTGCACTGTCATTTTCCGAAAAGCAGACGCAGAGGACAAAACTGGAAGCCAAGATCACACAAGCGGGTGGGACTATCCTACACGAGGGTTTTCAAGAGCTGTTTGAGCCGTCAGGCTTGGCCCAGTCTACCAATACAAGCCTTGACGACGGCGAATCTCCCCTTAAACTGGCCAAGGCAAACGATGAGTGCGGGTTTACTGCTGTTATTGCAGACGCTCATTCCCGGAAAGCCAAGTATATGCAGGCATTGGCTCTTGGTCTGCCTTGCTTAGCTCCACAATGGGCACACATGTGCTTGAAAAAGGGCGAGATTGTGGATTGGATGCCGTATCTACTGTGTGCAGGAGCATCTCAAGTTCTCGGAAACGCTATTCGATCTCGCGGGCTGTTGCCGTACCCTGCTATGGAGGCGAGCCTGGCTGACATTCTAGAAACGCGAGACAGGTTCTTGCACGACAAGAAACTACTTATCGTCATGGACCAGAAAAAATCGCGCAAGGAGACAAAACAACATTATCTATTCCTCGCCTTGGCATTGGGACCGTCGGTCGTTTCCAGGGTCTCGACGGTCCAAAAAGCTGGTGAGGCGGTACGGCTTGCTGAACAGGGTGGATCACCATTTGGATGGGTGTATATGGATCCCTCGATGGGAACAATCGAGTCGATATTGGCGGCTGCGCAAGAGACCGGGAAAAAGAAGCGGAAGTCAGTTGCTGCCGAGCCTGTTGGACAAAATCTGTGTATATTAACGGACGAACTCATGATTCAAAGTCTAATACTGGGACGAATGGTGGAAGCAGGCGAAATGGATTAGCGGCGTCTGGTATGGTACTGTCTTGAACTCATTGGCATATTCGAATATAGGTGAACTCTAGAAGAGGAGTTGGATCAGATGGCGGCCGCAGCCGGCAACGGCTAGGAATTGGAAGAGTAAAAATTAACAAACTACACTGTGGCACTGCCCCAAAGCACAGCCCCTAATTGAATCCGCATCTACGAAGTGCTCTGTACGAAAATAAACGCTGGGCTGGTAGCTCGTCAGCTGCCGACGTTCACGGCATGATGGCTGTGCCCATAATGCACATCCACCATCCTGGCCTGGATCCTCACTCCACACTGCCGGTCGATCGCTGCCCCACAAGATTGGCCGATCCCCGACGCAAATTGTCGAGAAATGGCCTAATTAGGAAATTGTCAAGATTCTTGGAACTGCCTACGTCAACGGCTGGACTATTCTGGGCATGGGCATTTTTACATGTCCTCAACTAGATGGGAGAATCCACATCCATGTGCGCAAGGCATTGGTATTTTGGGGGTTAGTATGTCCTAATCAAACCCTCTCGGATTTTTTTGCCGTGCGCCTGTCTCCGAGAATGGAAATGTGTCCTGCCAGGAAGGAGGCAGGCCGCAGCGAGGGATCTGTCTGCTCGCGAGTATATAAAGCACGCAGATCCTCCTAGATTCTATATTCACAAAGCTCAGCCGTCCATGAACTTTTGATCAATCCGCACAATCTATAACCATTTCACTGTCCCCATCTTTGCAGTCCACGCACACAGCATCACCATGCAGCAGCAGCAGCAGCAGCAGCAGCAGCAGCCGTACGACTCTGAGCCCGAGGAGCACCCCAACTCCGCACCTCCAGAGGCCGTCGTCAAAACCTTTGCCGTCTACAACACCAGCACCCGCATAAACTTCCAAGTGCGGCAGGACAACTCCTCAGGCCCCATCGTTTACCACGTCAACAACTCAACATTCAGTCCGGGCACGCCGGACGTGCAGCTCCGTCGAGGCGACTCTAAAGACGGGCCCATGGTCGCGTTCGGCAAGTTCCACAACCTCAACAGCAATGTCACGCTCGGGCTGGGCGATCCCAGCCAACAGCCGGTGTTTGAGGAAATGAACAAGGAATCCAGGCTGACTCACTCGGAGTACGTGATGGAGGTGCAAGGGAGGCGGTATGTCTGGCGGAGGACGATTGGGAAGGGCCTGTTTGCGAATTACGCGTGCTTGGACGGCGCGACGGGTCGGTTGGTTGCGTATTTTGCGAAGACTGGCGCGAAGAGTCTCAAGAAGGTTGGCAGGCTGTGCTTTACGGCAGAGCTTGAGGAGGCGCGGGAGCGGCTGTTGCTCGTGTCGTGGTTTGCGATTCGGGAGAAGGAGAATAGGAATGCATGGTATGTTGGGGGGTTTATTGCGGGTGCGAATTAGGCGTAGGTGCGGAGGACGGTTTGTGCGCTAGGGGTGTGCTGCTGTTTTATATTGAGATGTGGGAATTTGTTCTGGAAAGTCTGGATTGGATAGGCTATACGTGTTGTTCTATATGATTATATCTAAAATGGGCCGAGGTGAAAGTGAGTAGGAGTGGGAGTGGCTGAGTCAAGAATTGATGTTCCACCCATTTATGTGCTTCGCCACGCGGGACAGAAGCCATCTTTAAGCTTAAATATATTTTGCTCCACTGAGGCACTGCAACTGAAATGGATGTCTAGGATGTAGCATCTCCGTGCAAATATGTGTGAATAACCGACAGATGTAAGTGTCTCCTCGCTTACATGTTTGTGCCCTCGGCCGCTCATGCGGCTATATGCTTTGATTGAGCTTGGCGGCTGCGGGTCTGTATATATGAAACTAGCATGGACATTTTTGGAGCCGAAAGGCGAGCCTTGTTATACAAAGTAATACCTTACAACACTCCGCGGACAACACCGTCATTATTCTCGTCAAGGACGCCGTCTCTCTGCTCTTGGCCTCCAGTTTCGGGCTAATTTCATGTTGATGTATTTGCTTTAATTGTGGTCAATCACCGTCGACCTAGGTCGGTGACACATGGGGGTGGGTTTGCACGTCACACTCCATTCGCCATTGAACGATACGAGGCTTGCCAAGTCTAACCGGAATGCCAAGCCCAGTAGCTACAGGGTGTTCGGAAGGAGCGGCGATAAAAGCCAAGCTCACTTGCTGTGCATGGAATGGCATCAACCAGCTGTTTGGGTTAACTACTCACAGCTTGGGCCTTAGCGAGCCGTCTCTTCGTGATTGTGTAGCAAGCGAAACGTGCCTTTCCGTCGCATTCATTATCGCACCGTCATATCCATGTTACGAAAAACTTGCCATATTTACGCAATGATCACGACATGTGGTGTAGTATGTATTTCTAGGTCAATGAAATGGTTATTTTATGGTGCCACGTCGTTGCGTTGCAAGTGAAGTGAAACTTGCTCCTAGGACCGATCAACTACGCCTATTGTGATAGCTTGAGCTGGGGTTGTTATAATTCAATTTAAGTGCATGGCTAGATTAGTGGTACCAGCAGACGGAGAGAACGAGTTTTCATTTTCACACGAAGATGCTTGAGGAGAGGTGCGAAGACATGTTGGTGTCATTGCCAGGCAGTCACAAAGTGAAGCCATAGCCGGCTGATGCATTTTGTAGCTTGAACTGCGTGGTCGGGCTAATTGAGGCAAAGAGCGGCGGGTGAATCATCATTGTTGGGATGCAGACCTGAACTGCGTCACGGGCGTCCTCATTTGCTCGAAGACGTCGGCTTCATCAAATTGCGAAGCAGTCACCTGACTGATAGTGGCCGTGGAGGTGCGGTGGCGCTGGACACAGACAAGGATCGGTGAGTCGATTTGTGCGAAGTCCGAAAGAGTTTTAAGGGGCTTTCCATTGAAGATGCGACGAGAATCCTATGAACATCCTCGGACATTTTGTCCCGGCGGTGCGACAGCCTTCCTTTTGGTGGCTCGCGGGAGTGCCGGACGGGAATCCTTGTTGGCGAGGCACCAAAGTCCGCGCGGATTCAGGAGCTGGTCGCGTGCCCGCCATTTTACAGCTGTCCGTCTGGTCTTTCCCCACCACCCGCCGTCCACCGCCAAACATTAAGCCCGAATTCCCATCCACGGTCCATTCGTTCAGATATCCATTTCGAGGCATCGGCGTGGAGGGCTCCGTGCACCGACTCGATCGGAGGAGGGGCTGATTCCATCGACGCCCCGGCCATGTGGCTTGAGCGTTGCAATAGGCTAGACAATTGTCAATTTCCTTGGCGATATCTTGGCAGCTGTTGCTGGTGGCTCAGGCTCCGTTGCTTCCATCTTAGTATGATATCGCCGTGCCCAACTTTAAGGTGATCAGGTTTTGATCTTCCACTTTGGCGGGTATTTGGGGTATATGCCCAGGCAGGTCGGTTTGTAAGAGGCAGTCAACGTATTTGCCTGTTCAAGCAAAGGCCGCTTGCTATCGTTCCGTAGATGCCGTGCAGAACAAGTCAAGATATCAAGGGCTCTGCCTTCCCAGCTGATGTAGCTTCCGGCGGGCATTCTTCGTTCCTGCTTTTCTCTTTCCCGTGCTGCTCCGCTGCTATACAAGTAAATACATCTCGTCCATTGCTTCGATCTTGCGCCTTTGTACATTGACATCTTTCTTATTACGCTGCTCCGGTTGAAGCACAGCAGCGCGAAGTCGTACTCTTGCGGACCAAACCTCTTACAACCCCCATTCTATACATCTTCGACAGTCATTTTTTCATCATGGCGGTTGGCGCTTTCCTTGAGCCCCTCGCTGTAGTTACTTTATTGTTTGGTGGCGCTTGGCTCAACAGAAATAGAGACTACAGCTTCAGCAAAAGCCGAACCGAATGGGCGCCATTTGAGGGAAACTCAGGGAAAAAAAGCGATGAGTTCGGCAAAATAAATGCCTCGCAGGAGATATTTGGATCTTCTGGGGGCGGCTGGAGCCAAGCATTGTCGCCGTGGCTGCAGGAACCTCCAGCACTGCGCCGTCGGAAAATCAGAATACTTGGGTATGAGAAATATGTGACGTCGCCCAACACCCTAGTATTCAAGGATCGTTTCCTGAGCCGAGTATTGCGGAAATACCCCTTTCTTGTTGAAGCCTGGTACTGGGCGCTTATATACTGGGTATGCGCACGAATATATTGAGCTAGTCATCCGTCTTGGTCGAGTCTACTGATATGTCTGCAGGTCTATCAACTTGGCCGAGCTTTTTCTGCCTTGACACTAGTTCAAGGCACCGTCAACGTTGCCCGTCGACATGCATTAGAAGTGATTCATGTAGAACAGCGGCTACATATCTTTTGGGAAGTACCTATCCAGAAGTTTTTCCTGCAGCGCCCGACATTGCTGCTTTGGATCAATCGCGTGTACTCGTTCATTCACATACCCGGCACGATATTTTTCCTAGTAGCACTCTACTACGTAACGACGACCCGGAAGCGTCGTGACATAACGGGTCGAGCTCAGAAGGACAATGTTGCTGCTGGCCCAGGTCTTTATGAAGCCCGACGACGGACCATGGCGGTGTGCAACTTGATCGCATTCGTTGTCTTTACGTTGTGGCCCTGTATGCCACCGAGACTGCTGAGCGACCTCGAATATGACGGAGACAGTGCCGTCGAGGCCAAGAGTTTTGGATTTGTCGATACTGTTCATAGCGTCGATGGGGAAAGCAGCGTTTGGACCACGAACAAATTTTGCAATCAATATGGTCGGTGTTCCTCAGGCCAAGTCGTTGAACTACACCGCTAACATTTCGCAGCTGCTATGCCGTCGTTGCATTTTGGCTACTCATTGCTCATTGGATTGACAATCGCCACGCTTCCCGTGGCTGGCCTCGGACTTCGTCCTACATCATGGACAAGAGTCGGTATCATCGCGTTCGGCATGTCGTATCCGTCGCTTATTCTGACGGCGATTGTGGCCACTGCGAATCATTTCATTCTCGATGCTGTTGCCGGTGCCATTGTGTGCGGCATCGCTTGGCACGCCAATGGAATTCTGTTAAACCTGTGTATTATTGAGGATTACTTCTTATGGATGGTTCGGATTCACAAGCCCGTCAACTACACCGATCCTGGAACAGCAGTCGAGCTCGAGTTTGAGGATGCAAACCTGAGCTCCCGTTGAAAGTTCGTGCGGAAACTATTCTGCGGAGCCGAAGGCCGCAATCTTTGGTGTCACCAACAAGTGAGCTCAGCTGGCTGGTTTCTGTCCCACTGCTAGGCTTATCGAGGCGGGCATGATTGACATGGCTCGAGACACGTCATCTCGGTCTGCTGCTTTACCATGGTGTTGGTGGCTGCACGTCGCCGTACTTGTACGCAACGGCATTTGACAACGCCAGTCTTGGACGGCGGCGAGTCGAGAATCTATATCTGAATGACTCAAGTCTGACGCGATCAAGTGGAATTATAGGTTATGGGCCCACCATATTAATTTTAGATACATATATGTAGCATGTTTCTCCCTTTTTAATTTAATTTTAATTGCTCATCCGTGTTGGTTCGGGTATTATCATCGCATTCAAAATGCTGATGATATGTTTCTGTTGCATCGTACCCGTCCCGAGTATCTGGTGCAGGCGTGGACAACTCCGTAAGTCGTGACGACAACACTTGCGCTAGCACGCAGTGCAAGCCGCCCGGAGCGTGCTCCCAATGGTACAGGTACCGTCTTGGACCAGCAATCGGCTCCCCTGGCCCGGTACTGCTACAGCCGGTTTGCCCCGCCATGATGGGACCGCGTGGACGGCGGGGCGCATGCCGCGACTCACACCAGCTGCCAGTACCGTTCGTCGTCATTCTGGTTACTGACTGACCTTCGATCCCAAGACTCACATGTTTCCCACATACAAATCACGCACGAGGCCTCCTTACGACAGGTCAGGCACACCTCTGCACTCGTTGGATACACTTTAACTAGGTATCATCTTTTGTCGACGTCGCCGTTGTCTCTTCGGCAAAAAGGACTACCGACTTCAGCACAACTTATTTGCCCCGCAGCGCTGTGCTTGCCACCTCCAGCAGCATCGCGAATACCATGACCTTGACACAACGGTCGGGGCGGTCGTTCGACAATTCAGCGCATTCAACATCGCCTTCCGCAAGCTTTTACGCCATGAGTGACGATGAGGAAGGCGGCTATAATACCGTCACACACATAGAGACGGGGCGAGGAGTGAAGTTGCTGTTTTCCAAGAGCAAGGTGTGTTGGCTTTCAACCACTTGCTAGATACCGTTTTTGATTAGATGCTAACAGAGATCCAGGTCTATGTGCATCCGACTCCATCTGCAAAAGATAATATTCCAGGCTATATAGCGCTTTTACAGCAAAAGCCATCGGCATCTGCCCGTCCGACATCCTCAGCTTCTCAGGAATCAACATCCCCAGCTTCCTCCGATCTTCTGCTGGCGTGGGTTCCTGAAACTGCGCTTGGCGACTCCGCTGGCATCTACGTCAAAGTTGACCTCTGTGATGGCGACTCACCCCCCAAACAGTCGTATCTTGTCCCTCCACCTCCAACAGTGACAAGCCACAGCGGTTCTGTTGGTGGTTACTCGTTTGCCATACCTGTTAGTGCCATTTATTCGCTTCTTATACGACCACCGAGTCTGGGATGGTGGTATGGCTCCATCATCATCAACTCTCGGGCAGGCGACAGCTTTCCTGCACTGTTCTTTCACGACGATGAGTGTCAGAGCACCATTCTGCAGAAGAAAAAGCTGACCAGGGATAATTTCGATCCGTTTGGTGAAGGCGGACAGATGTTTTGGGGAGCCGACGAGGTGTTGCGATGGATGAAGAGATATACCAAGATCGAGAGATCGGGGGCTGAGCCCAACGTCTACCTTGTGGAGCCCAGCCAAGAGGATTTGGAGGGATTTGGTGACAGGGCTGGTGTATCGAAACTGGGTGTTAAAAATGGTGCACGTGCGGGCAGCAGCCGAGATGCGGAAATGGATCCATTCGTTAAATTTGTCAAGGAGACCGGTTGGAATATCATGAATCAATTCAGCAAGGTTACCACGTTTACAAGAAGAGCGGCCCAGGACTTTGCCGAGAACAGCAACCTGCCCCCGCAGGTGAAAAGATTACTAAAGAACCCCGAGGTGCAGACACTGCAAGATGAATTTGACAGCGCCAGAATCTACCTTGCTCGATGGGCTATGAGCATTGCCGAGCAGAGCGAGCGGGACCGTCGTACCCGAATCTGGACGGTGAAGGATGTTGTTGACCTGGAGGACACAGATGTTGGCGAGTTTGAGCTGCTGGAAGGCGCCAGCGCTCTGTCACTTGAGGAGAGACGTAGAACGTTGACAATGGCTGAGTGGGAGACGTTCTTTGATTCAGAAACCGGACGGTTATCCTTGACGATGGACGAGGTGAAAGAACGCATCTTTCATGGTGGGTTGGATCCTGAGGACGGTGTTCGCAAAGAAGCCTGGCTGTTTCTCCTTGGGATATACGAGTGGTATGGAACGGCCGACGAGCGAAAGGCGCAGATTGCTTCACTGCGTGACCACTACTATCGATTGAAGCACTCTTGGTGGGAGAGGCTAGAGGGGGAAGGAGGCGAAGGCGAGACAGGGGAATGGTGGCGAGAGCAGAAAGGACGAATTGGTAAGTCTTTTCTTCTTATTACAAAATTGTGTTGTCAATGCTAACGATTCCCACAGAAAAGGATGTGCATCGAACAGATCGTCATGTTCCCATCTTCCAAGGCGAAGACACACCACACCCCGATCCTAACTCCCCTTTCGCCGAGGTTGGCACCAATGTGCACCTTGAGCAGATGAAGGAAATGCTCCTCACCTACAACGAATACAACAAAGACCTCGGTTACGTCCAGGGCATGTCTGATCTCCTCGCACCCATCTACGCCGTCATCCAAGACGACGCCATTGCCTTTTGGGGCTTCCAAAAGTTTATGGAGCGCATGGAACGTAACTTTTTGAGGGATCAGTCCGGCATGCGAAGCCAGCTTCTCACTCTGGATCACCTCGTCCACTTTATGGACCCAAAGCTGTGGAATCACTTGCAGTCGACGGATAGCACCAATTTCTTTTTCTTCTTCCGCATGATCCTGGTCTGGTATAAGCGCGAGTTTGAGTGGATGGACGTGCTGAGGCTCTGGGAGGGCCTGTGGACGGATTACTTGAGCGCCGAGTTCCACGTGTTCATCGCATTGGCGATTTTGGAGAAGCATAGGGATATTATCATGGAGCACCTCAAGGCTTTCGATGAGGTTCTCAAATACGGTACGTCTGGCTGGTATAACCCGTGTCACTAAGAACGATAGAAGAAGACTAACCCCCTTTTTTTGTCGCAGTGAATGAGCTGTCCAACACGATGGATCTTGAATCTACGCTCATCCGCGCAGAGGCGTTGTATCGCAAGTTTCAGCGTTTGGTGGAAGCCTTTGACAAGAAGCAAAACTTCCCCGCCCCAAGACTTGGATCTTCATCTGATACACAGTCACCAGACAACACAGCTGGCAAGACCAAACAGGCATCTAGTGGCAGCAAGGACAAAGACAAGGATGCGCAGGAGAGAGTGATTTCCCCCGAGTTGAGGCGATTGCTCAGCAGGAAAGTCGAGGTGCTGCCGCGTAAGACGGTGGCACAGCACGGAGACGGGATGCCTGGGCAGTAGAGTAGGCAGCAGCACTTTGTATGGGGCATGGGATATGACGGATGGACTGTATCGTATCATTTGGCGTTGCTTAGCGTATATTCTTAATTGAGAAAATCTTATTCTTGCGGCGCTTCCTGAATATCGAACTGCGGTGTTAGCCCAGTGAATTTACGGCAGCTGACCACAGAATGCCTAGCTTTGCCTCGATGTACAGAGACACAGATTATACGGCACTCCTTGACAGGAGGGTGAAGTACACGACAACCCTTCCGCCCATGACTCTCTATGTCAACACTGAAACGCCGCCCATCCCAGCGCATCATGAAGCAAATAATAATGTATTAAGTAATAGTTTTCTTTTCGACGCCCAGCATCGAATGCCGACCTGCACATTCCTTCGTCACCCTATCTGTACCCCCTCGGACCACTGGGCAGACCTGGCCTCCGTTGCCCTCCTCCTCCTCCTCCGCCTGCTCCTCCTGGGGGTCCGTATGGCCCGCCGGGTGCAAACCGGTCCTCATACGATGCTCCTCCGGGGCCACCTCCACCACCACCACCAGGAGGTTGGAATTGGCTTCCCGCTTGCGATGGGCTCGGCTGTCTCGCAGCCCCCCATAGCCGCTGCTTCAAGCGATCCTGCGCCGAAGCTCCTCCTGCCGCGCCTGCTCCTGCTCCTGCTCCTCCACCCCCCGCGCCGCTATGAGGCATAGCATTCTGATAGCTGCCCGCTCTTTGACTTGGCAGGGGCCTCGCCTGTATTTCCTCCCGGCCTGGCATTAATCCTGCTCCTGCACCCGCTCCTCTAGAAGGCATACCTCCCGGCCGGGTCCTCAAACCCTGCGACTGCACAGACGGAGGCGGCGCCCCCCCTTGCTGCGGCGCGCTGTCCCACAGACTGCTCAGCCCTCCTCCTCCTGCTGCTGCTGCTGCACCACTGCCGCCCTGATGGGTATTCAGGCCGCCATACCGGGCGCCGACCTGCGATGACGGCGCGTACAGGGCCTGCGGGACGGGGGCAGGGGCTTTGGGGTCCGGCGGCAGCCAGTTGGGCAGGGGGCGGCCTTTGTCGGTGTAGTAGTTGCGCAGGACGCGGCATACGTGGGTGTCGTCGTCGGTGTCGCCGTCGTTTTCGGACGAGAGCAGCGTGGAGCGGAGGGAGGAGATTTGCGAGGTCGTCTTGGTGAGGATGTTGGAGTACCACGACGTCATTTTTTGGGTTGGTTGGCTACTTTGCTCTGCTCTGCGCTACCCTGCTCTGCGCTACCCTGCTCTGCGCTACCCTGTTCTGCTCTGCGCTGCGCTGCGCTTCGTTTCGTTTGGTTGCGTTGCTTCTGTTCAGTTTGCTTTGACTCGCTTGCGAGCTGGAGAGTGGGAGGCTGAGGTGATGGTGGGGAGGGCGGGGAGGGAGGCGCCTCCGGTCAGGCGGGTTATGGGACTCGATTGTACGGGGTGTGGATTGGCAGGTTGGGCCGGCTGTCCAACTGGTGTGGGTGAGCGAGTGAGGAAGAGGGTTGAGTTGAGTTGAGTTGAGTTGAGCTGAGCTGAGTCGAGTCGAGTCGAGTCGAGCCGAGTCGAGTTGGTCGTTGTATGTGGTCCGTACGATGGAGGTAGATGGGGAGGATAGATAGGGTTGGATGACGGCTGTGAATAGTGGGAGCGTGGGGCGGAAGGGGGGAGGAGGGGGGACTTATGTACATGATGCACTGCGTTACAGCTGTGGTGGGGCGCGGTCGGGGACCTTGCATCGAAGCCGGGCTGGCTGACTGGGCTGCAAACTTAAAACAGTTGGATGTTGGGATTGATACTGGACAAATACTGGTGCTGCGGTAAGACGTCCTTGCAGAATCAGGAGTCAGTTTACAGAGGGAGCCATGCAAGGTCAGAGTGTGTACGAAAAGAAATAGTTCTATTTTTTTGGCCATGTGGGAAAGGAAACGAAGGAGGAAAAACAGTTAAAATGACCGCCGTGACGCCATGGAAAAATGCCCAAACGAGAGCCAACTTCAACATTGGCTAGCTGACAACCGACCGACCGACCGACCGACCAACTGAATACTCTGTACAATTTGCACAAACTATGCTTCCCTCTTCGACAGGCTCTTCCAAAAACATGCGCGCAAACTACCACGACAAGTCGTTCGTCAGAGTCAGCTTCTGCCGCTGCTCCTCCGGCTTGCGCTTCTTGTTGTTCATCTTGACGGCCTGACCTCGCTTACGCTTGCTGCCAATCTTCTTTTCTGCCTCGCTGTCGTCGTCATCATCATCATCATCTTCTTCTTCCTCGTCCTCATCCTCAGTCTCCAGCCAGTCCTCCAAGTCATCAAGCTCTGCTTCGCTCTCGTCAATGTCAGACACATACTGCACCTCCTTGTCGCCGTCCTCTGCCTCGCTGTCTATTTCATCCTCCTCCTCGTCCGACATGACGCCCTCGTCCCTGTCCTCATCACGCTCACCCCTGCCCTCCCTCTCCATCGCGTTCAGTACCTTCTTCCAGATATCTTCGCTGACATTCAGCGGCTGGTCGCCATAGGCTCCTTGTCGCAGGCGCTCTACCAGCTCGCGCTCAATCGTCCTCTCCAGCTTAGCAGCAGCCTCGGCCTTGCGCTCTCTCGCCTGCTCGCGGTGCTTGATCTTGGGCGCCATCTTGGGCACCAGCTTCTCACCCAGACGTTCCTCCTCGGCCGCGATTCTCCTCATGCGGATTTGCACCTGGGTCAGCCGCGTCAGACGTTGCTTGCACTTGTGAGTGAGGAATTTGGGCCAGTAGATGAGCCGCTCGTCAATCTGCTCGAGCGCCTTGGTGTAGTTGTTGGACAGCTTGATCTTCTCCCACATCTTGGAGGGCAGGTGGGCTCGCTCGACAGTCTTCATGTACAGATAGAGCGTTTGCTTGGTCGGGTGCTGCCGCACCGTGGCATACCGCGAGTTGGCGAGCGGACATGATTGTCGGTTGCAGAGACCCGTGACGTTGTATTCATTGCGGCAGAAGTTTTGGTTTTTTTCAGTTCTGCAAGAAGGAAGAGTAAGTTAGCATAGAGTATTCCGCACAGGCATGCTGGCTGGCTGGGCGACCTAATTCTGACAACCCACCGCCCAAGAAGAACAAAAAAGAGACTTACTTTAATTTGAACGAGCAAAACTGCTGGTTGATGATTTGCCAAATAATCTCGTCTGACGCCATTTTGTACAATCGCTTAGGCCTACGACCCTTTCCCTATACCCAATGCAATATCAGCTTTCCTTTGTTGAGGAAATAAAACGCAAGTCGACAACGACCAAGTGGTATATAATGGGAAGAGAAAAAAAGTCCAGTGGGGCGGAACCAGGAAAAGGCTGGAGATTATTTTGTTCGGCCGCCAGAAAGTTCGCTTCCAGTTTTTTTTTGCCAGTCCATGATAGGCGGGAAGCGCTTGGGCCAAATCCACTACTCTGGCGGGCCGTTACACACCGCCTTCCCGCTTGGCTGCTGGGCTTTTCCTGGTCCTCCGTCCCGGGCTGCGGAATAATTCGTCTCCGTACTTCCTAGCAGTAGCTGGTACACCGTAGAGGTGCTGCCTTGCCTTTGGCTTGCAACTGGCCCGTTAGTTCGGCCTGCTTGGCTACGTCGAGGGCTGACGACTCCAAGCTAACCAGCAAGCAGCCCGCGCAGCCCTACATCATCTATCCAACCTCAACCTCATCCACCACCACCACCACCACCACCACCAACAGCTAGCTATCCCCGTCGCGACACATTGCCACGAGCAAACACCACAACCCACCAGCCCACCTCTCCTAGCGAATCCTCCCACCTTCCACCCCCCCTCGCGGGGCCGAACGCCCAACCACAATCATCACCATGCCGGCCGCCGGCCTCAAGACCATCATCGCCCTCTCCTTCGTCCTCGCCGTGGGCTTCCTGCTCGTCATCCTCTCTTGCGCCCTCTTCTCCTCGTACTTTCCGCTCCTCGTCGTAGCGACGTACGTGATCGCCCCGCTCCCCAACTGGATCTGCAGCCGGTGTTCCAACCCCGATGACTTTGTCGAGAGCTCCGGCTCGTCTGTGCTAGACCTGGGCCGCTTCCTGACGGGATTCCTGGTTGTCATGGGCATGGGTGCGTTTCTCCCCTCCCCATTCCCCTGCTCACCTATCACGCATGCGATGATATCGCAAGGCGCCGTGGGTTGTTCCGGGCTGTAGCTAACGTGCCAGGTAGCTCTTCCTGTTGTCCTCGCGCACTCGGACCTCATTCGCGTAGAGGCGATGGTCATGTCAATACTAGGCGGTTTGTTGATCTACGGAACCATCATCAGCTTCAGCATGTTCTTTCACGAGGAGCAAGATTTTTAAACGGGGGCCGGGAAGGGGCTGCTTAAATTAAAGGAAGCTGCATGGGATACCTTTGGTGTAATGGGCTAGGAAAGGATGACACGAGAGTGAAGGAAGCGGACCGTTCTTCTGAACTGGCAACGAGTTGTATTTCTAGGTCGGGTTCACGTCTGTCGGCATAGCTCAGCAATTTTCAAGTGTCGTGGTTTGCAAGTTTGCGCTATAGATGGGACTCAATATTTCGACGTCTTCGCTTTCTTATGCAGGGTCAAGTGGTGGCCATTGATTCCCATGATTGGTTCTACGTTAAAATAAATGAGCTAAAGATACGTGCTGAGTCAATCCCATGGGAATAGTGCAGATGAGTTATCAGACTGAAAAAAAAAAAAAAAAAAGAGTTGAGTATTAAGTAGTGACGATCTGTTTAGTACCCACTCCTGATTAACCAGAATGTCTCCCATGTTTCTATGTTTCCAAATTTCCAATTTCCAATTACCTCATCCGTGTCATTTTGTTGTCGTTACGCATCCTCTCTATAGTACACATGTTGAATGCTGCCGGTTGCTAAGAGCCCGGAAATAAAATTAAAAAAAAACTCCCTCTAACAATGCAGCGGTGCTGAATCTGAATGATTTAACCCCCACTTCCTCCCTAAATCTAACCTTGACCTATGCGGTATCTGAGAACGTCCCCAGCGGTCCATACAGCTTGACGAACATCTCCTCTCGCTCCCCCTCTGGTGTGCTCAGGGTTGTCACTGCACCACCGGCGCCAATGCGCCATACCTCGCGAGGTTCCGTCTCATTTCCCTGCGCTGGAGCTTTCTCATCGTCCCAGCGGAACATGGTGCGGATGGTTACGCTCCAGTCGCCCCTGCCCTGCACATCAAGATACCCAATGACGCCGGAGTAGACGCTACGCTCGCCTGGCTCAATGGTCCGGAGAATCTCGCAGCTGCGCTTCTTTGGCGCGCCAGTCATGCTGCCCGGAGGCAGGCAGGACGCCAAAACATCCATGCCCGTGAAGGGGAAACCCCCCCGGTCCGGATCGGTGCCCGCGTCGAGCTTGCCCGCTGGTAGCTGGCCGTTGACGGCTGTGACCATTTGGAACACCGTGGCGTACTCCTCGACCCGGAGCAAATCCGGCACAGTGACGCTCTGGGCGCCACACACGCCGTATAGATCGTGACGCACAAGATCTACAATCATGAGGTTTTCTGCTTCTTCCTTGGGGACGTGCAGAATCTGCTCGGCCTGTGCCAGCGTTGACACCGCGGCAGACTTGCGGACCGTTCCCTTCATGGGGCGCATGGAGCAGAGACCCTTGGGGTCGTGCATCAGGAACCGCTCTGGAGAGCAACTGATGAGGGTTGCGCCCCCGAGGCGAGTAAAGGAGCCAAAAGGTGCGGGTTGTCGTGCCCGCAGTGTTCGGTAGATTTGCCATGGCGTGCCGTGACGGGATGCTTCATCAAGGCCTGAGACTGCCTTGGACGGCTGTTCCAGTGGCGTTTCCGCAGAGATGCCAGTTCTGGTATGATGCGGTTGGTCATTGCCCGGTGGACGGCTCATGGTCGTCTGTGCGGTGAGGCATAGTTCATATGATTCGCCCTCCCTGATATATTCCTGACATTTGCTTACGTCTGCCTCGTAGCCATGAGAGTCTGGTACAAACATTCGTAGTCGTCCTTTGCTTTGCCGCACATCATCCAAGAGGGCCTCGTTTGACCGGCGAGGCTTGGAGTCAAGGTTTCGGCCACAGCCGGGATGTTTCCAGGCATGGGAAGTCTGGATAGCGTTCACGACGCCGTCTATCCACGAGTCGTCGAGGTCTCTTGTGGTGAGGCTTTGGATGTAGGCCGTGCCTGCTTGGTGATCGAGCACTATGCTCTTGGACACCCAGGCCATACACAAGTCAGGCCGATGATGCCCTCTGGCCTTGGAAACAGACCCGGGACTCAAAGTGCTGAGGCCCATTTCATATGTGACAAAGCCCATGAACCCGCCCTTAAAGGTCGGCGTGTGGTAGCCGTCATCCGACACTTTTCGCCACCTCCAGTACTCTGATATGACATGCCAGGGTCTCCAGGGATCAACAACCGTCCCGAGACGAATCTGTTGGGATTCCTCTTCTCGTCCGGCAACAGAAGGCTGCCGAAGCACCAGATAGTCATCGCCGACATGGTACTCCAGACGCAGCGCCTCCTCCACACCAAGTGCAATTATTGAGTTTCTGGCCAGAGGATCGCCGTTGACGGTGCTTGACGAGTCCAGAATGATAGTATCCTTGTTCCCAAGACAAAGGACCTCGGCGATATCGGCTGTGTCCACGCCGCCGGGCAGTTTAACCTGCCGACACGAGTATCCCGGCCTGACACCCCGTTGCGCAAGCCCGGACTGAAGATCCTGCCACCACAAGCAGGAGGACAAATCTCGACCAGACTCGGCGCCAGGCAAGCTGTGGTTGGAGGGATTCAAGCTATCGACATGCTTGGCACTTTCCGTCCTCCTAACCTCTCGCCTAGCCGCGTCGTTCCACTTGAGAGCTTGGTGAAACCAATTTCTAATAACGCCTTGAGCGGCAGTCTCGGTGCAAACAGACTCCGGGTGATACTGGACGCCCCAAAAAGGCCGAGCCACATGCCGCACAGCCATCAATATGCGCTCTGGATCGCAGTTGATATCGTCCTTGTCCTTCTCCAGCATCCACGCCAGGGGCAGCAGCTCGGGGGCCCGGGCAGGCGGCAGCCATCTGGCATCACGCCAATCCTGCTCCGGGATCTCATCCTGGCCGACATCCGCGCAGAGGCTGTGATACAGGGTCGCCTTGAACGGCGAGACCCCGTCGAAGATATCAGCCGGCGGATCCCGCACGTGGTCGATCTCTCTGACCATGCCATGCAAGCCTCTTCGCAGGCGGCGGATCTCGCCTCCAAAATGTTCCACCAAGCTCTGAAAGCCGAGACATATACCGAGGACAGGAACGCACTGCTCCCGGGAGAGCTCCCACAGAAGCTTGAAGGCACCTACGTCGGCATCATGGAGCGGTGAGCCAGGGCCCGGCCCGCAGACAACGGCGTCAAAGTCCGAAAGTCGATCAAGAAACTGCTCCTTGGTCCAATCGGGCGCAGGATCGGAATCAATTGTCTTTAGGTCCATGTGCAGGACATGCACCGTGATGTGGCTACCGAGTGCATCCTTGAGTAGGGACACAATGTTGTTGGTGAAGGAATCATAGGCATCGAGGAACAAGATGCGGCGCTCAGTGTTGGTGTTGGTGTTGTTGTTTGTGTTGTTGTTGGCCATGCCAGGGTCCATGTGGTGCTTCAGCTGTGACTGATCCTCGACCCCCAGCATGCTCGAGATGATGCCCATAGTGGCTGTCTCTTCTCTTCCCTCTTGCTCAGCGGTTTTTTTTTTTTTTTCAATCTAGAAGAGGCAGCGCGACGTGATGATGTCCGGTCGCTTCTGTCTTCCTCCCGCGGCTGCCAATTGAATGGCGGCCGATGCAGGCGGGCACTGAGACAAAACCCCCCAGGAGAACGAGAAAAAAGTCGGATCGAACGTCGAATATTTTTGTAAGACTCGGCTCAGCTGTCTGTCTGCCAGGGTACGGAGTAACTACTTAGTTACTGGTTAGCTGGAGTACCACAGCCAGGCCCGTCTCCACTTCCAACCCAGGTCCTGTCTTCTGAGTTGTCAGTTCATGGCAGTTCACGGCAGTTCATGGATTCCAACGATGAAATGGGCAGTCCTCAGCCCGGACGGCGAGCTCCAAGAGGAGAAGGGTGGGAAAGCAGACGATTGACCGCAATTTACAATCGCCAACCGCCTAGGCGAATGATAAGGCGCTGTGCGATATACGGAGTCGTTAGTGCAACATTGTACGCCGCGAAAACCCGCATGGACGCTCCGGAAGACGGGAGGCGGAAGACGGAGCAGCGCGCAGGTGCAGATTGTGGGTGGCGACTAGGTGCATTGCAGTTAGTAGTCGCCGTGGCTGAAATTGTAGATGCTGAGAGAAGCTGAGCCATGCGTCGTCCTATATCCGCAGTGCATTCTGCAGCATCCCGGACGGGGCCAAGTCCTTATTCGTAGCTCCTCCGTCGTTACGCCATGTTCATCCATTATTCAACACCCACCGCTACTCCGGACTCCTGCAGATCACCACAGCTACCTATGCACTATCGTCATCCGATGAAACCAACATCTATCTGCATATTTAAAAAGAAAAGAAAGGAAAAGAAAACCCCGCAATTGTACCGCCTCAATACCTGCCTCTAGTCAGGGACGAAACAAAATTGGCTGACTCATTTGCGTGGATGTGACAATTATGTGCTTAGCTACTCCGTAGGTCTTGCGCCGATTGCCATGGTGTCCTACTATGCAGTTCACGTGCGGTGTGTCTGGGCAACGAACAGCATTGCCAAAGTGCATAGTATCCAATGCATCTCCTGCATCAATCTTTCTACATTGTATTAAAATACGCGCCGACAATATATACCAGACCCTGCGTCTTATCTATGCAGAGATGATATCCATACTAACTACGGAGTACTCCATGTGACTTCTGCCCTTATGCTAACAGTGTGACCATCACTTCATAGCAGCCACCATGATCACTCACACCCTATCTCGCACTGTCAAAATACACGGCTGCCGGCTATGCCACATCCTCCTCTCCTTCACCCCAAGCGCAGCATCCATGAGCTTCTTGGAATCCGAGCGTGGGCGGCTGGAAAGTCTTCCTTCGGTGGCCGCATCATCATATACTTGAACTTCCTCGATCGAGGCCGCCAGTTCAAATTCGCCCCTGCAAAGTGCTGTTACCCCAACCACGAAGTCGGTGCTCTCATGACCCTTCAGTTCCGGCAGCAATTGCTGCAAAGCGCCGTTCCACGCAAATTTTCTCGTGTAATCGAGGGCCACATTTAGAGGACGATGGCACAGCGCGGGCATCAGTCTGATGAGCGGTGATATGGGTTTCGCTGTCCTGTTTGTGATATGAACCCTCATTTGCATGAATTCGTCCACGAATGCCACATTGTCTGGAGCTTCATCTACAGTAACCGTGATGTCTACCTCATCCACCTTGATAGCCTCAGTCATTCGAGATGTTAGACGAATGTTGCGTAGTTCCACTTGACCGCTGCGTTTTGGGATTGACGTCGTGTGCCACGTGGCGTTGAGGTTTTCAAGCAATTTCTCGCGATACCAGAATGCTTCACGGTTGGCGCGCTCCATGTCTGGAGATATCTTACTGCTGCTGACGACAAATTGTCTGTTTCGAGCTGGGTTGAGACTTGGCACTGCCTCGTGCGGGTCGTCGATGCGGATTCTCTTTACAGGAATGGTAACCCTGCTCGTTTTCCCTGGCAAAATGCTGTCTTCAGCGGCCATGCCTCCCTCGCCCTCCAAGTGGATGGACATCTGGCTCGGCCAAGCATTTCGGAGATCAACAGTCAGAAGAGAATACTCATCTGCCGATTCTGCCATTGCAATACCCCCAAGTCTTGCCCGCATTGGACTTGGGATTGGGCCATGCAACGGTACCGCATCAATGCGCACGAGTTCGACGCTGGCATTCACCGTGACTGTCAAATCTAACAAAACTTGACGTGTGTAGAACTGCTCCGTAACTTCATCCCGAGGTACCCCCAAATATGTGTAATCAGCCTGGATCGTGGCATGCGTCAATCCTGGCTTGCCCAGAATCTCAAACTCAAATGTGGACTCTCCACCAGGCGGAATATATCGACTTTGATCGTTTCGCGGTAGTCTCAGGGCTTGCTTCTTCATAAGGATCAGCTCGTACTCGTACAGTTCAGCAGGCGTGGCATCCCGTTTCTCTAGCGCCGCTTGCAATGGACCCTGTGTGGAGTCCTTGAACGAGAAAAGCATAAAATCCACAGGTGTTGAGGACGTGTTCTGCATTTTAACACTAAAAATCTGTCGTTCCCCTTCGAGGACCATTACCGACGACTGGGCCAGACTCGTAGATTTCACCACCACCACTGGTTGGGGCTGGACCACGCTTAGAGTCAAAACTTTGGTGCCCAGTTTGACAGGTTGCGCCACCTTGACTTCAAGCTCACTAGGAACAAAAAGACCCTTGTGCTTTATCTTGTCGGCCCGTGATGGTATCCAGTGTTTAGTGAATATGGGGAAACGACGCTCACGACAACCTCGAATCTTCACTACCGCGCCCGTGATTTTGATGGGACCAGATTCCTTGGGCGTGCCTTTTAGTCTGACCAGCTGCGTGCGATAGGGGCCAAGGATGACCGCCTCAGCGACGGCCTCAAACTTAGCACCTTCTGTATCAAGACGTATGCTCTCGATTTCAATTTCAACGTCGTACGTGTTCTGGAGGGTGGCCTTGAAGATGGCTGGCTCGTCAGCCACCAAGTTTTCCGCTGGGATTTCAGCGGGTTCGGTGAGGAAAGGATTGTATATGAATGGGTTGACATCCTGAGATGATCTTGAGGCCACAGCACCAGGTAGAACACTTTTTGCATGCGGAATGGGTGTCCGTGAGTTTGGGAGCGGCTCCAACGCTATCCCGCGTACCAGGAACTCGTCCCAGTATTCGGCATTTAGATTGGAAAGGCCGATTCGATCAGCGAGACTGGCTGTGCGAGCAATATTCGTTACCAATCGGGCTTGTTCCTCCCTGTGAATATGTGGTGTCGCATCCTCCCGCTTCGGGCCTGGAGCAATCCCCGACCCAGCCGTCCGCATGAGGTCACTGGAGAATTTGAGCACGCCGTTAAAATCAGGTAATGCCTCGGAGAAATTGATACAGGCTCGCAGAATGTTGAGTTTGATTTCGGTGAACCCTAAAAACCGAGTCGAGGACTGAGTAAGAACTCTCGCTACCGTGGCCGCGTCGGACTCGTCGATGCTGTCGGGCGCTGCTTGCTCCTTTTTCGTCTCAAACCCGACAACGCCATATGACTTGCATAACATTTCAAGGAACGCCTCAATGCCATGCTCAATATCCCCTTCTCCCAAGTCAAGCGCCACCCCTGCAGCACTTGACTTGTCACTCCCAGGCACGAGAGAGACCAGGCCAGCTGCTGGGTGAATGCCCGCTTCGGCCGCGCCACGTGTACGAGCTTCTACAAGACCAGCAATAAGCACCGAAACCAGCTCCCTAATTACCATGGCTTTTTTTCGACGATAGCCTAGCGGTCCGAGAACGTTGGCTATGCCGCTTAATATTGAAGTTCTATCAGCAGTGGTAAGCAGCTCTGTGCTGGACGAGGGGAATGCTTTAAACAGTGTATTCACGATTTGTTGTCGGGAAGGTGTAATCAACAGTCGAGGGGAAGTAGTCAAGCCGCGTATGGGTAGTCGGCCCGTAACAATAATATCGAACGCTTGTTGGTCTAATTTGCCATTGTTGAGATGCAAAGCAGACAGAATCTTACAGAATCGAACAGTAGTTTCCGCCAGGGGCAAGGGTGGGAGATTTTCGCTGGAGATTCGAGAATATAAGCCCAAGATTCTATCAAGGAGTTCAGGCAGCAGGGTTTGAAGATTGCGAAAATGCGTTGGCTGGGAAGGCTCGGCAACGTCGTCGGTTTTGTTTAGGCTAGGGATGCTGGTTGGTCGCTCTTGACTCGGCAAACAGACGGTAGGTACTTGGAACTCGAGTTTTGACCAGCCAAGTAAAAGAAGATTGATGAGAATCAACTCAAGAGCTTTGCCATGCCAAATGTGGTCGTTTAATGATCGAGCAGCTGTAGCACCCTCAGATAGCTCTTTCAGAGAGTCACTCCATCGTCCAGCTTGCAAATACATGGATCCAATAAGCACGGACGTGCGTCCCTTACCACGAAGCCGCCAGCGATCATTAGCACCCCCGGGTCCGAATCCCTGTACTGATACACGATCTCGACTGGCATCACGCATCTTCTCCATATCAGCCCTTTGTGGCTTCTGTTCCGGGCTAGATGGTCCAGTGCTGGTTTCGCTTTGTCCACCGTCAGGGCTCATTGGCGTAGCCGATAACCCACTTCGAGGAGGCGTTGAGGGCCGACCCGTTGTTGTGTTGCTGGGCGATCGTGATGCCATCGGGGGCATAGACATGCGCACCTGGGTCTTTTCGGTGGCGCCGGACAACGAATTGGATCGAGACATTTGCCGCGGAAGGGAAAACTGGGAGTTGCGCCTGGATATTGCAGCTGGGCCGCCGTCACTGCCGTCACTCCTCCCCCAGCCATTGCCATTTATGTGCTTGCCTGCTGAATACATTCCAGGAGACTCGATCGTGGTCATAGCCTCAAAGGACTTTGCCAACGTCGTCATTTCTGCCAACAGCAATGATGATATATCGCACATGACCGTCTTCATAGTCGTCCGCTTACAGTCTTCTATCTGCGGAACAGGTATGATGCCTTCTGGCACGGTAAAATCACTACCCTTGGGGACGGCATAGTCAAAAACAATGACTTGATGCACCAGAGCCTTGGGGTAATTGTCCCGCAGCTCCTCAAGCTCCTGGTACAGAGCTCGTATATTCCTCTCCACCATTGAACTAGCTGTCGCCCCGCTCGCAGAGTGCCTCTTGCTAAAACTAGCATCCTGCAATTCCTTACCATCGGCCAAAGCTATCAATGCAAGCGGTTCTCGGTATAGATCGAACGGCGACAGCGAGAGGTGCGATGGCGGAGGCACGTGTGTTATAAGCTCGTAAAGCATGGCGCCGTCGGGGTAGGCCAATGGCGAAAACATATCTGTCGAGGAGTACATAATTATTAGCATGGAAGCATTGTGGGATCAAGACCTTTCAAAATCCACGGCGCATTAGGGACAACCTATACTTCTATTGGGACGCTTGTCAGGCGTAATGTCCTTGAGGTGGACGACATGTTCGTGCTGGAGTCTTTGGACAAATATGGTGAATCGTTCCGCCTTGATCTTGCCTAAAGGCAAAAGAAGCGCCTTGACCCTCGCTGGTGCGATGGGAAGCAACGGATCCAAGCTCATTTCTTATTTTTGTAGTCGTAGCAACATGGTCCAAGAGCCTTGTCGAGATCAGAACATTGCTCACAGGGTTGGTGGGTAGACGGGCGTCTGATAACGGCGGTATGTCGTCGAGCTGTTTGGTTTCGAGAGTCCAAGATCGTCAGCGCATGTCTGTATGTTCAAGACAGAGGTAGATTTGAATCGCGTATTTCAGTATAGCGTCCTCATGTGGTTGGAAGTCCACGGCGGGCGTAATTCTTTGTGAATGTGCAGTTGGTTTTACGACCATGACAGCCACATGGACAAAGCTAGGTCTGGTCGCGCGCCAGCAGGGGACACTGAACCCGAGGCGGTGCGACAGTGGGGCAGGTGCTACAGCAGCGCAGCTCCACCGAGTGCATGGATCAAGTGCAAGGCATGCCAACTGTGTCCGTGGTCTGGTCGGCCTCATATTTTTACGGCCAGGGGAAGGAGCCCACGTACGAGTCACGTGGCCCCGCCGACTCGCCTAAAGCAAGCTTCAGTACAATACAGAGAGTCCCCATACGTTCTTGCCTAGCTACGTGATACAACCTAACATCTGTATTAGCATACAAGTGCTTGATTAAATTCACTTCATCGGTATAAGCATACTTATCAGCCATTTCTTCATCTTCTATGTGTGGTTCCACGTTGGTCTTATGCTCCCAGCTGCACTGATGACAGCCTGGTTAGCGAAAGGCAGTTGAAATGAGAGGTTCATAGAATCTTGACCTAAGTCGACATGATGCCTTTAAAATTAATGAAGTTTTGGTTCTTAAGAGAATGAACTAGATCTCTAGATCTTTGGTGCAAACGTCCCGGGACCTTACTGTGTGCATTCGAGCAATGGTAGCAGGTGACAATGGCTGACGGGGCATCCAGGCAGTGGTGACAGTTGACAACGGCTGACCGTGCAGAGGGAGGAGGCTCGCACCAGTTACTGACTGGTCAGGCAGATAAAAATGCTGCAACGGATTCGGGAAGACCATACTGCTAAGAGGTGCAAATTACGGTCTACGAAGGTCGCCTTTATAATGGCAGAGATACAGGCCAGCTATGTTCCCTCTAACAGAGAAGACCAGCAATGCGATACTTCGCCGGACTCATCAGCAAACAAAGACACGGGTACTACGTCGCGGGCCCGCTGTGCACCCTCTGACAAAGCAGACCAGCAACACGATGCTTCGCCGGGCTCATCGACTTCTGATGCCAACCCGGTCAAACTCGCCAGGAAGCGTAGCTTCAGCCATGTGAGCGCATCCACCGAACCAACTCGTCGAAACGGTCCTCCTAACTGGCCGCCGATTCCGCCCCATGATCAAGAATTTTGCACGCAGCTATGTATTCTTGGTGTACGGAACAACGCGCCGCTAGATAACGAGTGCCCAAACGTGGAACTCCATAGATGCCATCCAAACCAGACACACCACCCTATTACAGCGGACGAACTGGTCTTGGGGATAAAGGAGCAGCTACGCGGAAATCTAGACATACACATCACGCCTTTGCCAAACCGTGGAGAATATGCTATGCCATTTAAGCTCACCCTGACTGCTTATGGTTACACTGTCGTTGGCAAAGGAACAACCGCATCACTCTGGAGTGAAGTATCCAAGGAAATCGATGTATACAGGATCCTACAAAAGCTTCAGGGAGATGTTATCCCTGTTTTCCTTGGCAGTATTGACTTGGCGAGATTTATATCGCCAGTGGAGTGGGGTTTATCTGGCATATGCTTATTATGTCATATGGCGGCGATAGATTGCCAATGGACCAGAATGATCAGCTGAAGTCTGAGATCAAAAGATCAAAACGGGAAATTAGGGACTGTGGTGTTATCCACTTGGACCTCGGGGAACATAATATGCTGTGGAACAAGCAAACTAAACGTGTCGTAATCATCGATTTTCATCGATCCAGGCTTAGGGCTTGGCCGCGGGTCCAGGCGACACGGAAGTCGAAAGGAAAAGCGCGTTTGCTATCACGGGAACGGCAGGCAGAGCGTGAGTCTACAAGCGGGGCCCTTGGAGGAATTGTTGAAGGAAAAGAAACACTTGCCAAAACCTGAATCGTTGTCACTCCTCTGCTGCTCGATGGTATGCCTTAAAATGAGGCATCCTGATGCGCAATGCAATTCTATAAGTCGTGTTGGTGGCATATTCGATGCTGTTGTATTGGCAGAAAGCATCCCGTGCCGAGTGGGTGATATCTCATGTGAGATTTGGACTTGACCAATTTGGTCAAGCGAATTGAAATAGCTATAGGAAATGGTTTTAACTCGGTTGTTCATGTAGTCAGAATAATGCTGCATAATCATCATGAATTAAATCAATTGCTTCCTTCAGGATCGATTCATGTCTTTTGTTTGGAGCGCTGTTTGGAGCGCTGCTTGAAGTAAACGTCAATGGTTGTGCGTCATTGGCAAGACTTAGACCACTTATCAGTAGTGATGGCCGGCTAAGTTAACTAACCAGTTGGTTTGCTGGTCGCGCCTCACGCATGTTGCTTTCTCGCATGCTGTGTCTAATTACCATAGCGAACTGGTGGTATTACGTAACATAGTACACTGTGCACAGGCAAAGGCATCATGTTTTCTTGCGAATTTCAGGTCCTATTTTTTTGTCCAACGCCATCTCTAATCACCAAACGCCATCTAAAATGCAATGCTGAGGTCTACATAATTCGCCTTCGTGGTGCCGCAGCCTCACGTGGCAGTCATTTCAGCCCTCCTCATGAGCTGGTGGTCTTTGGTTAACGGGGTACTCCTTTTTCGTTGATATGTAAATGATTTGGATTCCTGTGTATCCACATGTTGCATTTACTTCGGTGTCATTGTATCGCTCAAGGTGGTTCCGAGCCGGAGGCTGTTACGTCCGGGGTCTTATCTTCCGGCTTTTGTGGTCTTCTTGCCTCCTCCTTGAGCTCACTTTCAAAAATGTCCACGGCCAGACTCGAGTCAACAAAATCCTCCATCTCCTCCGTCACGGTTTTGAGTTTCTCCTTAACTGCCACTGCAGCTTCCGAGCCGACAATATGTCTTGATGGAGGGTTCTCGTGGCCGCCAATAGCCGTGAGCGCATGGATAGTTTCGTTGAGAAGCAAATCTATAGTGAGTGATGGTAACTTAGGGTAGCGAGAAAAGATCTCTCCGTATCCAGGCTCCGGCTCCAATGACATGCTCCCTGGCGTAGAAGGTGCGGTTTCAGGATCTGGGTCGTCCGGTACAGCAGTTTCGGGGTCTGAATTTAGTACATTGGTGAGAACATCACGCACATTGGGTGCCGTGGGATACGCATCGACGTACGCCGGAATCTGGGGCGCAAAGGTGAGACGACTCGTAAGCGACTGTACCTCCAAATTCGGCTGAACAATCGTAACTTTGATGTTAAAAGGAGCCACCTCATATGCCAGGGAGTCGCAATATCCTTCAAATCCCCAGGTAGCAGCCGAAAACATTGAGAGTCCAGGCGTCCCCAAATGGCCGCATGTGCTGGTGAGCGCAATGATATGGCCTGTATTCTGTCGCCTCATTACAGGGAGGATAGCTTTGATGAAGTTGACTTGTGAGAAGAACATGGCCTCGAATTGCTCTCTGACCAAGTTTTGCGTGTGCAGATTGGTTGCAAGCTCCTCGACTGTGCCAACAACAGCTAGCAGCAGCGCCTGTTAGTTCTCAAGCACGGATTCGAGGGAGTCAATCCCGATGGAGCTTTGTCATACCTTCAGACCTACAGCACAGCAGAATGTCGATTCGCCCGAACAACGCTACGGCCTCGGCGACGGCCCCTAGGCAGGAGCTTATGTTTCCATCGCACCGAATGCCTCTTATCCGGTCTTTCCAGCCTTCTCGATCCTTGCCATTGCTCTTGCATTCGTTTATCAGTTCGCGAAACTCGGCGCTGCGTTGCTCGTCGTCAATTTCATGCGGTGGTAAGCAGGCGATGACGTAATCGCCGTGGGAGAGTAATTGGCGGATCAGGCGGACAGCCAACGGCGACAGCGCTGCAGTGATCAGCCATGAACGCGGTGAATTGTGTGTCGCTGCAGCATGATGATATGATTCCTCGTCAGCCTCGTCCATGTCAAGATTTCATCAAAAGCGGACACGCGAGCAGGCACGCGCTCAGAATAAAACAAATTACCCGTCAGCTTCTACAGCAGACTCTTGTCACATGCGGGATCTCAGCACAGCGTGTTTGGGCAGAGGGAGAGGAGGGCCTGCATTCCGACAAAGATGAAAGGAACGGCCCAGGTGTTCTGCATTGAAGTCAATTGGGTCATGGACCGGCGGCTCGGCACTTGGGGAGAGCTGGAGTGGCACTTTCCCCGGATCAGGGCAGCTGTCATGTCGCTAGTTATAGAGTTCACCACCGAGTCCCAGCAAGTTTACTAAGCACTTGGCTAGTTCACTAGTGCCTGATCTGGGTATAGAGCTGACTTGACATATTGCCTGTCATTGACGTAAGAGAAGGGCGAGCCGGCCAAGGGGAAGTCGCAGAATTCAATCACATCGAACTGCTGATGCATCTTTTAGACAGACAGCATTCAGTGTCGGGCGACAGGCGACAGGTGACAGGCGGAGGGATGAGAACCAGACAAAAAAAGAAAAAGAAGAAGGGGACATACGAAATGATGGCGGGTTTCGTGCAGGGCTGGGACCTGCAGCAGCTGAGGCGGTGTTGGGCGTTACGGCAGGAGTGTTCTGGTCGGTATTGGTGGCGGCGTTAGGGGTGGTGGAGGCCCGTCGCTGGGCTCCTCTGGGCCTGTGGGTGCTAGTTGCCATTGCTTATTGTTCCTGGCCTGCGCATATGGCCTTCTCATGCAAGGTCCCGAATAGGGATGCCAAATGCCGGGTCTTTTACTCCGAACACTGGCAGCCTAGCTAATTAATCACAAAAAGAAAGGAGGGGAGTAAAAGCGAAGCCATATCAACGAGTTCGACTGAGTGGCCTCAAGAGCAGCATTTTTGCCACGTGCAGACAGACCAGCCACGGATTTCATTCGGAGACGAGACGAGACGAGACGAGATGGGACGAAGTGACAGCAGCATGGGAGGGGGTAGCATGGTAATAAATAGCAAGGAAAATCAGGAGCAGGCATCATCGAGCCTCAAGCGTCGAGAATCGAGCATGAGGAAGTCACAGCACGGGCTAGAGACACAACGACTCCAAGAAACGACCAAGCAAAGACCTGGAAGACAGACAAACGGGGTTACATCCCGCCCTCTAGACCCTCTCTGCCTTTTGTCGCTACCCAGACCAGACTGGGGATGGCGCTCGGGGGGGTGATGATTATGCGCACGATAAGGCGAGGCGAGGCAAGACGAGGCCAGATATGCTTCTCGTCACAAGATGAAGAGCAGTCGTTCACGACTGTCGATGTACGTACGGAGTACATGAATCAATGCTCCGTACGCAAACTTCAGCCCAGGACCTTGCATGAGATCTTGTAAACGGCCCGGTAGCCATCCCACGATAGCAAAACGTGGAACTGCAAATTGCGGCAAGGTGTCCAGACCTTTCCCAGACCAGCAGCCAACTAAGCCAACCAACCAGGCCTTTGGCCCATGAGGCTCGTAGGTGCTGCCCGCAGGATTGTGCTGCCCAGTGCCAACGGCCCCACTCGTCGCGCCCGGCGCATGTTTCCAATCGAGACATTTCTTCTGACTCGACCTCATCGCCATGTGCAGACGGACGATGGGTAGCTGTTATCTTGTGCATCGGGCAAACCCCGACAGATTTCTAGTGCACGTTCCTTGGACATTCCACGCGTCCCGTCCGTCAACCCCGGCCGACGAATGTATCAGCCTGAACACAATGGCGTGTTCTGGTCTTGGACGCCACCAAAGTATTATTTCAGTGATGCCAGTGTCTCAGAAGAATGCGACGCCAAAGACATCAAAGCCCTGTGCCCATGTTGCTTTCGGTATGAGCTGTGCATGAAAAAGCCAGACTGGCCTACCACACACAACTGGCCGCTTGGCAAGCAGACGATAACACAGCATACAACGGAGTCGTACATGAAGACAGTAACTGCTCCGTGCTCCGTGCTCCGTTCTGAGCTAGAACTTAGATATCAGGCTACTACAGCCTCAACAAGGTCCTGGTGTCGTCGTCGATGCCTAATAGGGGGCGACCAGCTTCATGCATCTACTCCTAAGGCCCCCCAGCGGAAACTGAGTTAGGTGTGCCAAACTGTTTCGGCAAACGAGAGAGCCATTGAATGGTGCGCCATGGGAACATGGAGTAAGACAGCCACAGGATTAAACCCACCCGAGGCGAACCAGCCCTGTCTGCCTGTGCATGACGTGCACGGCACCGCCGAAATGCTGCACACACGCATCAAGTGATCCCGAGAAATCGCTGCCGGTCATCGGGCGTTGGAGTTATTGTCTGTTGTGAGTAATCAGAGGCTGCCAGCCAGAACTTGACCGTAGGGACGAGGAGCTGGAAGGTTCAGCTCCAGCAACCCAGAACCAAACACACAAAAACGGCATTACGATTATAAAGATAAATCAGCATTCCTCACATTGCGCTTATTGATTGATTGATTGATTGATAAATACATAAATAAATAAATAAATAAATAAATATACGGAGTACGCCAAAGACGACTTGCACAGCCATCAGCTTTACGACCTGCCCGACCGACCTTCATGCACGCTGGTAGTTCGTCCAACCTCAGGCTCCGCATCCAGCTGCTTCACCGTCTCGACCATGCCAAAAAGCTCATCCATCTTTTCCAAGCTGAGACCTTTCGTTTCCGGCACGAAGAAGTATACGAAGACTCCCATCAGGAAGTCAAAGCTACCAAACATGAAAAACATGCCCTACATTGACAAACATCAGCGCGAATTCTTGAAGCGTTGCATGCGACAGTGCCCTGACTTACATAGCCCTTGTAACCCATGGTATTTTGCATTGTGAGCACGGCTGCCAAAAGTATGTCAGCAAATGATGGATAGCACTGCGACTTGTATCAAACCAACTTACTTCGTGCCATGATGAAGTTAAAGAGCCACTGAGTGGCGGCGCCGATGGAGACATTCGTAGCGCGTAATCGTGCCGTGGGGATTTCGCTAACCAAGATCCAGCATGCCGGACCCCATCCAAATTGGAAGAAACTATTCGTGTTAGCATGGAAGTTCAAATTGCTTTTGAGCGCTATCATCAGAAGGACTTACGCGGCCCAGAGGTAAATGCAAGTGATTGCGACATATCCGAATGCGGAGACCTATATTCAGTATTAGAAACAAGTCGGCTGCGATGTGCCAGATGGAATTCGAAAAAGAACCTACCGGCTGTCCCTCAACGGGGGGTTGAACACGCCCGTAGATTCCAATGATGAACAGAACGACCATCAACATGGGGCTCGTCCACAGTAAGCTTCTTCGCCTGCCTAGCGAGTCGGCAATGAAGAGAAGAAACATGATGCAGGCCACAGTCTTTACCACACCGTAAACTCCAGTAGCGAACAGCGACGAGTCGGTTCCAGTCATGCCAAGATTAGTAAAGATCTGAGGTGCATAGTAGTTCTGGACAAGTTAGCAAAGCTTTTATCTAACGTGACCACCGAGTTTCTCCAAGCTTACAATGGCATTGACACCGGTAAGCTGCTGGCAGATCATAAGAATGACAGTGATGATCGCGCGCTTTCGATTAGCAGGTACCAGCAACATCTCCCTCATTAAGCTTTTGAACGTGGCAGCACCCATAAGGCGACGCTCCTGCTCAAGCTGATCCGCCATTTCGTTGACTTCTTGCGAAACATATTCGGAGTCAGCCGGGAGACTTCACTTATGTTAGCTGTCATCTACATGTTGAGAGGGCCATTGACATTATTACCATCTTAACTTAACCAAGACTCTGGTGGCTCCCTCCCAGTCATCTTTCCGAGCACACCATCTAGGGCTACACCATTGTCAGTGCGGGCTTGGAGAAGGGGGAAGGTCGAATTTCGGCAAAAGCAAACAAGGGGAAGTGAGAACAGAAATCAGGACAATACCTCTCGGGAGAAACAAGCATGCCAGCAACCAAAAGTCTAAGGCATCATTAGTGCATGCTCTACTGAATGTTGGAAAGCAAAATGGAATACATACACAGCTGGTAGCGCCTGAAGGGCAAGAGGGACGATGTAGACAGCCGGTGCCTTAACATGTAACAAGCAGCCGTAATTAACCCAAAAAGCGACCATTATGCCGAAGACGTTGAACAACTGGTAAAAAGCTGCCCAGCACCGTCAGCGACGTCTTACACAAAGTGAGCGGAATGGAACACCTTACCGGTCAAGCCTCCTCGAATCGCTCGCGGAACACACTCAGAGACGTACAGCGGAGTTAAGGTCGATGCAGCGCCAACACCAAGGCCAGCAATGAAGCGGCCAACATACATAACCGCCAGAGTGCCTTTGGCACCCGAGGCAGCTTGCAGAATGACACCCACGGTGGTGATCAAGCCCGCGCCGATGAGACTCAGCCGACGGCCAAACTTGTCAGCAAACCAGGATGTCACCAGACACGCCGCAAAACAGCCAGCCTGTAGCGTCGACACAATGTTCTGGTCCAGGTTTGCTTTGTCCGTCTTGGATCTGTGGGCATATCCAAACTTCTCCCTGGTCTGGTCCATGTTCAGAACGCCACCGATGGCGCCAGTGTCCCATCCAAATAGCATGCCGCCAAAACAGGCGCAACACACCAGTGCTAGAGTTCTTCCATTATAAATGGCATCGGGGTCACTGCGCATCGCATCGTTGCGCACGATGGACCGCAGGACTTTGGCGAGACTCATAATGAATCAGGCGCTTGCCTCCGGTAGTCGCTGCCGTAAGTGCCCTCTGTTGGGACGTGCGGTCCTCTTGCAGATGACTGCCGCGTGACGATCGCAGGGAGGACGAGGCCAATTGACAGGTTCGGGCGTAACCTGTCGTCGCTGACCTTTGATCTTGCAAGCCGCGAAATGGGATGAAGCTTCGCTATACTGCTGCCTCTTGATACTCTTGTCGTACATAGAGCGACAATCAAACAGAACAAGCATCAGGAGGTCGACCCAAATCTGGTCATATACGGAGTATAGTTACATGTATATATATTGTATATTAGCCGGCACTGGTGCCAGGGCCTGCGAGCGTCCAGGATGATTGGAGGAACAAAACTTAGTGTTAACCCTGCTTGGTAAAGGTGAGTGCAGAGCGTGGAGACAGAAGGGATGGGCCATTGGACCTACAGCCAACGAATGTGTGTCTGCAGCCAAGAGGTTGCACGGCCGTGGCACCTTGGAGGTTGCTTCGGTGGCTTGTCCAGCCATTCGAGGGGGTTCGTCCAGCTCCGAGCAGGATGGATGACAGCACACCACTGCCTCAGGCAGGCACTCGCGGCGCTGCAGTCTGGCGGACTAGTGGCTGCCAGGTGCAGGTCTGGCGCACTAGGATGCTCTGCGGTGTTCTAATAGTGTGCTGCAGCAGCCCACTTCTGGATAGTAGTACGATTCCTGCAATTTCGAAACACATGACTGCAATTCATCGGGAGGTCTTGCTCTGATAATACGTATATCCTGCTTACTGTATATCTAATGAGCAGATTTTTCGGCCCTCGGCCCGTAATGCCACCGCAAACACAAGGAACAAGCCGTGTGGTGAGAGGTGGTCCAAAATGTTGGCGTCGTTCAGCCTGGTGTCAAATCGATAGCGAGTTTCGTCTTTATTATCAATACAATATCATGTACGGGGTACGCGGGGGCGGTTCTTCCCACGCCGTCTACTTCCCTGCGTAGCGTTACGATTCCGTCAATCAACGCCGTTTGAAGTCATAAATAGCACAATCGCAAGTGGATGAATTACGTTGCCCTGGGGTATATTGAGACGTCCAGGGCGGAAGATATCTGTCCACGAATGACGAGGCAGCATCCAGCAGGGTGCGGCTCCCCAGTTGTCAACATGACTAGTGGGCAATGGCTGCACTGCTAAAACGACAACGTGCGGGGGAGCGGCAGACATTCCCTGACATCAGGATTGGCCAGGCCTGAAGTATCCGTCGGAGCAGCTCCCAGAGCTTTTCAGTTGGTTGCAATACAGGCTAAAAGAGGGCTGGGTTCAAATGGCGGGGCTTGGGGGTGGAAAGGCACTTGCCGTTGGTACCACCCTTGTCGCCTCATCTTGACCACGGACTCTTCCATATTCTAGCTCGAGCTTTATCATTCAGACATTTACGGAGTACCTTCGTCCAATTTCTGGCAGTACACATCGTTGAGGCCTGTGCTCCCATTAGTGCAAATAATCAGGACCTCGGCTGCATCCTTTCTACGTTTCTTCCCATTTCCACCACTCGCAGAAGATGGAACGATATAAAGACTGAAAACGCCTGCATTGCTTATTCGCCCATCTCGGCCGACGACCCCCGAGGCCCTTCCTGGAGGCGTCCGCCAACCATCCAGATATGATAACTTGGACACGCCGTCTTGACTGGGCTTGGCATGTATAGCAGATACGTACCAAACTTTGCGACCCGCAGAGTAGGAATGGTTGTTCGGCTCTCCACAATGCTAGAATCAGGTCCGCGTTTCCTAGCATAGCCTGTTTCTCGCCAGCGGGTTCCAGAGCCTTTGTGCCCACAGCACCTTTGGAAACGGCAAACGCTCCAACTTTACCCATCGCCCAGCCTTCAGGCGTACCGTGATCGCAGTTTCCAATGATTTTAGGCATAGTGCCCTCACCCCGCTGCTCGTCGTATAGATTAAGGTATCGCCCCACAATACACCAACTTGAACTGCGATTTTACTACTTTTTATAATTTATTTTATTTTATAAACTATTAGTAAGTAAACCTTTAAATTCCTATGCTTTAAAAGTAAGAATTTTTGTCCCTCATGGACTTATCCTATGATGAAAAAAAAACATTAAAATGCTTCTGCACCCTGCGGAGAACAATGACCAGCAATTCCAGGTCACTTGCGGACGTGCGTTGTATGGCAGAGTGCGGCATCACAACGATCAACATCAATGAACAGCAACAAATTATTAATAATATAATATTAGATTTTGAAGCACTACTTACTAATAAATTCTACAATAAATTAAATTACAATAAGCAGTATAATCACAGTTTAAGGTGGTGCACTGTGGGGCGTTCGCAGACTTTTGGTCTGAACGCAGCCCAGTCACGTAACACCTACCCTGCAACTAGATGTATCAAAAACTCCAACTCCGATTGTTGTTCGCATCATCTCTTCCTTTGCTCTCAAGACAACAAACATCGGAACGGACGGCCAGGCCGTTCGAATCAAATTGCATTCGCTCTACTCAAATTAAACCCTGCTAACATGCCACCGCGAAAGACGCCACAAAAGCGCAAATCCAAATGGGACAGCGAGAATATCCTTACGGACCCCAAATCTCCGTTAGCAACCGCAGATCTTCGAGTTTGTTTGACAGCTTCACTCCATTCCACAAAACCCTTGAAAACTGATCTCGCTTACAGACTGTTCTTTCCAACCCCCTAGCATGGACAACGCTGAATATAGAAGAACGTCGCGAAATACTCTCTCTTTTCCCTGACATGGCTCATACTCTAGATGCAGATAGAGATAATGCTCGGCCTAATTTCGAGAGTTTGTTGAACGATGATGGCTTTAGAGCCGATTGCGCAGCCTACGTTGAGAATCTGGCGCGGGGAAAGCATGATTCGGAATGGCTACGAGATGCGTGGCAGGCACATCGACGGAGAAAGGCAGGCGACTTTGACGAGTTCTTGGTGGAAAAGTTTGAAACGGACTGGATGGAGCTTCCTGATGAGATGAGGTCGAAGAAGACGCAGAAAGCTGGAGAAGAATCATACACGGCGCAGGCTGAGTCGCAAGAGGACGAGGAGGCGAAACGGGATGCAACGCCAAGGACAGAGTCAGATCGAGCTGCGACACAGGAAGGGGATACTATCTATTGTCACCACGCGGAGTTACTACCATCAGCAAGCGCGAAATGAAAGAGAATTGACAGAGCAATGCAGTCTCGGGATGCGTCATTGTATGTCAGTCGATCTACAGCTCTACCTTTCGTCTTGGTGATGTGGGGCTGTGACGCATGTGGGGCACCATTTTGAAGATTCAAAACTTCACCAAGTTTGCAGACTCGACTCACCAGCCACTCTCACTTTTCTCTTGAATCTGGGGGCAGTACGGAGTATAACTTACATCATCAGCCAGACCTTGGACGGACCTTGTGGGCGAAATGGCCCCGGAGAACCCCACGCACACGCGGTCTCACAGCCTACTGTTACTACAGAAACTGCTCAACCTTCGCGATGCCGCCAGCCCGCTCACTTTGGTTTTGGACAACCTCGAACAGCCCGCTCGCCCTGTGATTGCCGAATTCATCGGCCGCGCCAAGGTATAAGACCTCTCAAACACACGCCTGTTGAAATACAACAGCTAAGTTAGGCGCAGATCTCCAAGGTAAAAGTCATCTTGCTGTCATTTGCAACAGTCAAGAAGCCCAAAGACGTGGACGTGGTTGTGACGGCAGCTGGGAAGGATTTACGGATAGTGGTGAAGGAGTTGGTGGGACATTATCCAGCTACTGACGCTGCACAGAAGCCATCCCAAAGTACGAGTCCCGCCCATTGAGGAGAGACATCCTCGAAAGAAGCGAAAGTAAAATACTAATGAATGCTAATCAGGGGCTGTCATCATCATCGACTCAATAAACAACCTGGCTTCATCTGCCGCAAGCACCCTGTCCGGCTTTCTGTCCAGTATCATCACACCTACAGTCTCAATCATTTCTATTTACCATACAGATGTACCCATCATTCTTCCCAAATCCTTCAACGAATACGAACCTCACCCTTTCATCATATTAAGTCATCTCGCCACCGCTATTCTCCGCCTCTCAAGCCTCTCCCAGGAAATCGACCGGCAAAAAGCCCGTAATCGCGCCGTCCAAGAACCAGAATGGGGTCTCAAGGAAGGTCGCGAGGGCGTCATTGTCGGGCTCAAGTCCAAATCAAGTAGTGGCGGGGACTCAAACGTCGTTATAGAGATGGAGCTGCGGCGGAAGAGCGGGAGATCAGTCACGGAGAATTTTATACTTGCACCGGGGCAGGGCAAGCTGGGCACCGGCAAACTTATGCTTTTGACGGACTACTCGATATTTGCGGCACCAGAAGGCAATGGGACTGGCGAGGAAGAGGAGGAACCGCAGAGCACGTTTAATCTGGGCTTGACGGACAAGCAGAAGAAAGACAGGGAGGGGATTGTGTTGCCGTACTTTGATGCACAGACGGACATCGGAGCTGGGGAGGGAGGCAGGATACTGTACGAGATGGGAAGGGAAGATGATTTTGATGACGAAGAGGATGAGATTTAGACGAATGATGATAAGAAAGAAAAATTCACGTGATGACACTATATTGTTGATTCCCCTGTTGCGAAATGGTGCAAAAGGTGCATGTCTACTCCGTACAGCAACGTCGGACCTCGTTCTACGGGTGGGTGGCTCAAGCTCCATCGATGCCACACTCCTGATTGGCCCCACACTGCTAACACGTCTACAACTTCCAATATCGTCACCGTCACCATCATTTCGGGCCACGCAGCAACAAACAATAACATATTCCCGGCGCAACGCAACTGGCAAAATATCCCCATCCTGACATTTCCATCACACACTATGATTCGCGAAACCCAAATATCCCGGCTCGACGGTATGTCTGCATCTCCGAATCCCTTCCCGCCACGCACCTCCTAACAACGCACCCCCCTAGGCCTCATGCTCTGCGCCTCGGTCGACGACTCCCAATCCACCGACGCATCCCTCACAGAGATCAAACAGCAAAGCCGCCAAGTGCTCCGCAAGCTCACACGCACGTCCGAACCCCAAGCGTCCATTCAGTCCGGCTCCTACACACTCCACTACCTCATCGACTCGGAAGTCATCTTCCTCACCATCTGCGACGCCTCGTACCCGCGCAAACTGGCATTCACGTACCTCGCCGACCTGGCGCGCGAGTTCCTCACCACCCATCCCTACAATAATGTGCACTCGCCGTCCCTCAGGCCCTATGCGTTTATGGACTTTGACAACTTCATCGCCAAGACGAGAACGACGTATGCGGACGCGAGGGCCTCGCAGAACCTGGACAAGCTGAATGACGAGCTGAGGGATGTGACGCAGGTGATGACCAAGAATATCGAGGACTTGTTGTACCGGGGGGACAGCCTGGAGAAGATGGGCGAGATTAGTAGTCGGTTGAGGGACGACAGCAAGAAGTATAGGAGGGCGGCGGTGCGAATTAATTGGGAGTTGTTGCTGAAGCAGTATGGGCCGTTTGGTGCGTTGGGCTTCTTTATGTTGTTGTTTGTTTACATGCGTTTCTTTTGAATGATGGGCAAAAATGATTTTAATGGATAAGGTCGGCTCGAACCGGAGGATCGGGATAGGAAGCGCATGATGCTGCACACAGTGTTCAGCTACATGGGGAAATCAAAATGTTTAGGAAGATAGCATATTATGCGAGTTGAAGCAGAGGGAATGGTGTCATTCTAAGGCGCATCCCTCAGTCTATGTACAATAACCAACTAAAATTAAACTGCATAATGCTGTATATAATCAATCATCAGGTCGTGACACTGGTATCAGAATGCCGCCTAACCGTTTTTACAACAGTATCGAACTCCAGACTCCCTTTAAACCCGTAAATTAGATTCGATGTCCACTTTACATGACCACGCAGGTCTTGCTTGATGGCAACCCGGCAGCTGGCGGCGCACTGGGAAAGCTCGCTGCATGTTGCCACTCAAAATGTTCCTGCAAAGCTGCTACATCTTCAAACTCATCATCTGGTCGATACGTTTCTTCCTCATCATCTTCATCTTGTGGCTGGTGTGCCGCTTCTTCGCAAAATGGACAAAGCAACCTAGCTTGCCAATCTCCATGCAGTGGCGCTATGTGGTTGGCAACAGCGACGGGCGCAAATATAATCTGTTTCTCTACCGGCCCGGACGATGTCGTGCCTTTGGCCTGCCAGTGCGGATCGTTAACATGCGTCGACGGTTTATACGGCGCGGTTCGTTCCGTTGGTATGTTCTCGAGGTCGTCCCATATCAAATGGCCATCGCAATAGTCGCAGATAAATGCGACGTCTTCTTCTCCAAACCGATCAAACGATCCAATTTTAGTACACGCGCCCAGCTCTTCCAACTGTCGCTTTGCATATTCTCTCTCTCCAAGACCCTGTATCGGCTGGGTCGCGATTCTCCTCTGTGTCCGGCGCACGAGAAAGGCACCGAGACACCTTTGCGACGACTCCTGGGATGATGTAAAGACGCGCATGGCCGCGCGACATTGTGCGCGGTGTAGTTCTCGTTGCAGGGCATGCGATTCGCGCACCCATACAGGGTTGATTGGGCCTGCCGATCGACTCCAATCTTTTAGTAGCTGGATGTGAGCTTGAAATTTGCTCTGTAGCTGCCGCAGCTCTTGAATGGTTTCATCTGGGACGTGGTTAGCACAAATTGAGCTTCCGAGCGCCGGGGTCTATTCTGTCCACCCACATTTCCGATCATGCTCGTATTGAGCTTGCCCATTGACTAGCGGACAAAGCTCTTGGAAATCCTTTTTGGCCTCGTTGAGAGCTTCCTCGAGCGCCCGAACCTGCTCGTACTCGTCTGGACCCCAGTGGCGCTTGTCTGCGAGGCTGAATATGCGTAGGCCGTCGACGAGTAGATTCGCAATTTCGGCCAGCAGTGTTCCTACGGAGTCGAAGCTGCCCATGGCGAGCTGCGCTTGAGGTTTAGCAGCTCGACAGCTCGACAGCTCGAGAGCTCGAGGCTCAGGTGCTGTGGGCTCCGGATCTCGCTACTGCTGGCTGCTTCGCAGCGGGGTAGGGGGACGAAGCAGAGACACTGTCTGTTGAACTCAGCTTGAGCAGCTTCAATGTGGACAGGTCGAAAAAGGAATCGAGGATCAGATCACCGCCAGGCTCTGGCCCTTGTCGAGCACCTCTTGGGTGCTCATGAAGAAACGTGTAGTTCGGAACAGCCGCCGGTGAGGATCAGGGTTAGATAGCTTTGCGCCAAGATCCACGTTGTCTGATACGGAGGATGAATGGATGGATGGAGCCCCCGGGATAGAGATGCGGGGAGGAGGCAGTGACAGAATCGACCTGGGTGGAGGCTGGCCCGGCGGTGGCCGTCTGGAAACTTCGGAATGGAGAACGAAGGGTCAATGGGCGACAGTCAATCGATGGGTTTAGATGAAGAGTTGAGATGACGGGACAAGCAAGCAGTTGGGATTGTGCATGTTGGTGCAAGGGAAGCTCCTGTCCCTGTCGCATGCATGTGATGTGACATTCAAAGTCCTGCCACCTGCGCAGTGTGACAAGTGTCTTCTGCTGTTGGTGCTTGCCAGCCAAAGTCCATGAGGCAGCTGCTGAAACGGTCTTGGACAGGACAACGCCCGATCAACTCCCGCCAAGCAACGGCATTAGACTAGCACTGACTCTTGAACGCATGAAACAGCCTGGCCTTCACAAAACAGGCCCGTTTACTCCGTACAAAAACTGACTTCCTTCAAGTCGGGCGCGGCCGGGGGTGCGGCTGCCCTGAAAGTGGAGCTTGGAGGCCTGGCGAATGGATCATCAAGATCATCGCGCCAGGCCGCGCCGAATTGAACCCTGAACCCTTCTCGAACTTGGATTGACTTCCCTTGCTCATGCTGCCCTGGTTGGTTGACCAGCTGTCGCGTGCACGGCAACAGGTGTTTGTAGGGGGCTGCCAACGAGACACGTCGCTCCAGACGCGTTTCAGAGTGAAACAACTCAGATCGCTGTGTTCATCCCCAACTGGCCCCAGAACGCGACTCTGGCAGCTGTGTCAACGGCAGTGAAATAAAAATAAAATAAAATACGCAGCTCGCGTGGGATGGCCTGAAGTGAACGAAGAGTCAGCAAGCAAGCAGTCTGATTAGATGGTAAACCTGGCCCAATCCAACCTCGTAAGTGTCAATCCCAGATGCACATCATTTCCATTGCGCAGTTAGATAGAATTATCATCGAGAAGCTAAATGGGAAGCCGTGAGAACACTTGCCGAGGGCTGTCAGAGAAATTTGCACAGAAAAGTTGTCTCAATCAGCATAGGAAGATGGCATATGGGTATTTGTGGTTGTCAAACTCATTACAAAAGAGCTGTCCCAAGAGATACATTCCAGACGGCTATTTCTAGAAGCGATACCGCTATCTAATTGCCTCTCAACTGTCTGCCATGCTGTGCTATTGAAATATGCTTCAGATGACCCCGAGAACGAGATGATCAAGCACCAGCTATCCGGCCCAGGTGTAGGAAGTCTGGAAGCCAATATTTGCGCATTTGCGTGAGATATCTACTATCGGACGAGGTTCTCTGTAGAACAAATCGCCGCTAAAGAGCCACCCTAAGGATTCGACCTGTTCAGCGACAGCCAGAAGTCAAATTAATACGATCGCCATGCCGCGTATGGAGAATGCGAGAATAATACGATCCACTGAGACCAACTGAACGTCAGTTCTTGGCTGATGCAACACAGCGTATTGTCACTGAGGCAATAGTGTGGGCCTGAATGTTAGATAAAGCGTTTGTAAGGTATCAGACATAGTTTCAAGCTAGACTAAGTCCATAGAGGCGCGTTCGACTCCTACTTAATGTCTCTCACAGCTGCTACTGTTATATCCTTTCTCGTAGAAGCCGATTTCTATGACTATCCGGCCTTATCTTGGTCACTGATGCTTCTATAACAACGGCACCGTCGGCACAAATATCGAAGACAGCTCTCTGAACTTCCTCTGGTGATCTCGACCAAGTTTTACTCACTGGGAATCTTGCATATCCACCTTCGAAGTAGGCTAAGAGGCTTTTCTGTTACCCAAGACACGAGTGTCATGGATGTTAAGTTTACGATTGGTTCCCATAGATTTCAAATTAGGGAGTGACCGGGAACTCCTAAACAGAGCATCGTATGACACTCGCAGAAGATGGGAAAAGGATTCCTCACCGCCGAAGAGTCCTCATGATACTGGGGTTCCCACTCTATCTGAACAGATCTACGTCCGAGTATACAGAGAGTGCCGAACCCGCCGCAAACATACTTTATTTCCCGAGACACTAGTTCTGGAGTAGGGAACTAGGCTGGCCGAAATGGCTTGATTTGCTCTATATCAAAGTCGGGTTAATCTCGTCCACACGACGACAGTCAATGCGCGGTCACAAATGTATTCTTTTATTAATTACAGTAATTGTTGCAGCTCTACCGACGCCTCGGCGTGACTCATACGCCGCGCCACACGCCTCCACACAACGTACGTTCGTTAGTAAATTACTGTAACTTGGTATTGTTGGTCAATGTTCTCTCCGGCAGGGGTACAGCCAGCATCTAATGTGTTTTTATCATCACCAGATAAGTCCATGAGGGACAAAGGAAAAAGTAAAATATTACAGTAATTGTCAGAATGCACCCGAGAGATCTCACGGCTTTGACTGGAGGCTTGATGAGTGGGCTGGGGTGGGTGATCTTGTGATTGAGATGCGCAAGTAATGCGTGCGTAAATACAGTTCTATGGTCCAATGTGGCGTCACTACTATAAGCGCTTCAAGGTTTCGCCTTGAGTCAACTCTTCATATTGTAATGCACTATAGAATATTTATGAAGTAAGATAATGCATGAGGAATCTTAGTCTGTAAGATCCTCGCAAGCAGTATGGAGTTGCGCAAAATCTAGGATCACCATCTGAAACAACATTGGAAGCAGTTATGGTTCGATCTTTCATGAGTCCAAGATACAGTTACGCCACGTCACCCGGCGTCGGGGCCGACAGTAGGCATCCTCTCCTTCTGAGATTCGATGATGGTCTGGGAATAGCCGGGCCATGACTTTTCGAGCAGAGGCGTGACCGTAACTCCGACTGACACTGAGGTGGCCCGGATCGGTTTTAATTCCACAGCGAGACCTCTGGCCAGCCCGTCGATTCCAGCGTGGAATCCAATCCCCTGCGGCCACCCTCTATGCGGGAAACGCAAAGTCTATCCGTTGGAAATAGTAATTGAAGACTCCCTCGACTAGCGAACCGCCTGCTTTCCTCCCTTTAGAGCTTCGCGATCCTCCTGGCAAGCATGAGAGGGGCAAAAGATCGAACCTGCCAAGGTTCGATGTTGTCCCGGATGTGAAGGCGATGTGATCAATCACGATGTTGGAGGACTTTGTCCCAATGTACATACTCCATTCAGGGTAGTAATATCCCGTATGTGGAAAATATTGCCGATTTAATGGAACGTATAATGTCCGGACAATAGTGTATCATAACGGCCACCAAAAGGCGAAGCTCTCCACTAACAGCGCGGAAAATGAACTGTAGCCTGTGATAGAACATTTGTCCCGTCCATCGTAAGCTTGGGCTCAGACATATCAATTAGACATCGCAAGCCTGAGAGTAATTTGTAGCCATTTCTATCGGCAGAGAGAACGCGCTCTTAAAATGATGCAAGTGTAAGATATTTGGGGGCAAATCCAACGTTCTGTATAAGCGCAACAACGGCCTTTAATGAGCGCATCGTCGAAGCCGAAATTGGCTCCAAGTTAGCTGGAATAAGAGTCCTTATGATATGAATTTACGTTATAGAATTGCGCTCTTTATAACTAGTGCTAGCAGACGTAACCTAACTATACGTAAAATGGTAGCGGCCATCGCAATCGTAAGATTTATAGGCGGAAATCTGTCACTGCCCTCGACGTTCTGAAAGGATTGCCATCGGGCATGAAACGCCAAGTCAAGTTCTTGTGCATGGATATTGCGAGGCATACCCCTGATTGTAAGCAGGTTGCAGGTTGGAGGGTAGCAATGCTACATGTCACAGGCTATATAATATGCATTATTCATACTGTTTGTTCTCGAGGCAGTCCGTGTCACATGCTACTTCTACTTAAAATTTTGGTAAAATACAAAAGGGGATGAAGACGATTGCGGTCCACGAACGCGTAGAAGCCGCATCGAAGTCGAGGTCTGCCTAAAGTTGGGGCGGGATGACAAAACTGAATCTGAACAACACTGCCAAGCTACTGCTGGTGCTTGTCTCGAACGAAATCCTAGGCCCAGCTCGCTGTTCGATCATTTTTGTGTGCTTCGCTTCAGCACTCATCTTGGAGCAAGTATTCACACGTAGGAAGACCGTCAAATTAAATGCCCCCATAATTAGACGCAGATCAATTTTCGAGCCTCTCTGGCTCCTTCGCTTGCAATTTTCCAAAATCAGTACCGCAGTAATTGAGGAAGGATGCCAAAAAGTTGGGTTGTAAGAATGGTGTTGATATTCGTGGAATCAAGACCTAGCCAATATGGCAATATGCAGTTCAAGGACTCGATATTCAGAATATGCCGAAACGGTGGAGATCTTCTTATCATCCCGAACAGATACGTGAAAAAGCTGCGAAATCTGCCTGATGAGAAGATCAGCGCGATCGGAGCGCACGTTAAGACTCTTCTTGGCCACTATTCGACAGCCGACGTGTTGCTAGAGAGTGATCTTCACACGCTGGTTATTCAACAGAAGCTGCACCCGAGGCTGGGATCCTTGGTGCCTGTCATGAAAGATGAACTTAAAACTTTCCTTCAGGAAGAAGTGCCCAATTGTTAAGGCAAGTATGATTTTACCCGAATTGTGTATTATTGTTGGAATCCCTTGTCAAGCATACGAGCAATTGCGGACAAGGTCATATAGCCACCCTAGCACGCCTCTTTTATATGGCGCGCTCGGGGGTATTCCTCTTCCTCGTATTCTTCTCTTAGATAACCCAGATCAGATGAATTGAATATTTTGTTTTACCTATTGCTTCAAGCAAGACCCTTCGGTATCGATACCCTCGTCACTGGAAGCCCCTGTGCTTCCTACAATTATACCGGGCATCACAATCTTATTATAAAGCATTGGTAAATGATTTAGCTGAAATTTGAACAAATTTAGACGAATGGATCAAAGTCCAAATGTACGACTTTATCCTGCGAGCGGTATCTCGCATTTCTGGACGAGTGTTTCTTTGGCGCAGAAGCGGCTCGGAATGAGACGTGGCTGGCGACAAGCATAGCATACACTGATATTGTTTTCATGAACGTCATGATCCTTGAACTCTTTCCATCGTTCTTACGTCCGCTCATGGCCCGGTGTTTGCCCTCGTATTGACGGTTGCATGATAACCTCAACACAGCAAAACGGAGTATCTGCCCAATGGTGGGAGACCGAAGAGCGGCCGAGATTTTACAAACGCCCGGCTATAAAAGGGATGATGACTTCTTGCAATTGATGATGAATGCTGCTGATGCAGCAGAGGGATTGCCAGAGACGCTGGCACACCGACAATTACTCATGGCTTTAGCCGCAATTCACACAACAATACTATCCGCAACCAACGCTATGTTTGACCTCTGCACCAACCAAGAATTCATCCCACCTTTTAGATATGAAATTATGCAGGTATTGGCAGAAGAGGCGGGTTGGCAAAAATCAACCATGACCAAAGTCCATTCGCTGGATAGCTGCATGAAGGAGTCTCAAAGAATGAACCCGCAGAGTCAGCGTAAGTTAAAAGCACCAAGTACATCCGCGTTGAGGCTCAAGCTGAGATACCAGACAGTAGCATTCAGTCGCCTAGTTCGACAGCCCGTCACGCTGTCCGACTTCAAGTATCCTGATGGGTTAACTCGACCAAAACCCCTCAGTTTGGATCGTCACTTGTTCCCAGACCGGACAGCAGAGCTATTAATGCGAAGGCGGGAGACTGAGTAAGGGACGAAATGAAAGAAGTTGCGCTTGGAGAGTGTGGTCTTGTCTCAGATAATGTCGAGCAGCAGAGGTGCTATGTGATGCCGCGGCCGAACTCATATGGAGAAGTAAGAGTTTGCGAGAGAGGAAGTAAAGAATAGGCAGTGATAAGTGTTAGACCTGTCGTTTCTGGCAATCTTAGCATCGTTGTGAGAGCTTACGCATCCAGACGCAACATACAATATATGGCGCTTAGTAGGTCATGAGTCATGAATAATTGCCCACCGCGAAAGTAGCAGGAATCAGTTAAATTGGATTGTCCGTTACTTCAGAGAAAGTCCCCTTTTTGTGTAATCCCAGCTTTATGCTATAACGTTTTCCCGGTCACTCTCTTCGGATTTCTGCCACAAATTTAGCTAACTATGGCGCTAATCGTCGTGTTTAAAGCGAAGCAAATTTAAAACATAGAATATAGTTTAGTATCGCTCACCTAAAATTACTGGAGGGCTTTGCTTGGTCTGTTGTGTAGCTAGATGCCAAATTGCACAAGACTGCACGTACTAAATTACGTGCTATAAGGCCCCGTCGGCTAGTGGGATGTGGGCAACCATCAAAAAGTGTCCCGTTACGTGCAGATGTCTTCCCCTGACACGGTCTCGGCTATCTAACGTGCCTATTCTACTCCCTGTAATTGGGGTAAAGCAGAAAAATAATAATAATTGAAAATTAAAAATTCAAGGGATGATCACTCCTTACGACCATATGTTCACGGGCAAGTGGGTTACATGCAACGGTAAACAAGGCCATACCCAGCCCAGGGCCGTCGTGGTATCATCGGTTTACAGCCCGAGTACCTGGTTTCTCGCACGAAATGCCAGGTAATCGCTGTCCGTCCTTCCATGCTGATGCGACGACATCCTTGCAAGCGACCGCGCAGAAACAGTGGAGCTCCCTCAACTCGGCTCGGTAGCATCGACCCAACAAATCTCACGACCTCACAATGCACATGCTGTTAGGTGCCTCGCGGGGAGATGCAAATAACTACGAGATACGTTTCACATGAGCTTGGCACATGTTGGTCATATTTGACGAATTGCTGAGCCATTCGTGACGGAACTTGGTTCGCTCCACTGAACAGTACAGTCCTGCAATGTTGTGCAGCAGGTCGTGGAAAAAGTAAGAAAAGGGAAAGAAAAAGTTGGAAGAAAAAGCAAATACCTGGTCGGGCCTGCGGCCCAATGGGAACAAGTCGGGTATAGGCCAGCCACACCATCGTGCCTGTCAGTCGGTCATAGTGACGACTTGAACAGAGCTGCCGGCTAAAGAGCCTGACACGTTTGTCTGACTTGACTTGTTTGACAGACGTTGTCGAGTCAGACCTTCTGCTATCAAGAGTTAGCCTGTCATACCGTTCCCAAGATTTGCGTCCGTTTGCGACTCGGCTGCATATTGCCACGTTGTGAGAACGCCTTTTGGCACTACCATGGCCGTGTCAAGGCGTCTGAGTCCAACGCCAGCCCAACGCCACTCCAACGCCACGAACTGCTAGCATGACGGGTTGCGGGATGGGATGCACGGCAATTCATGAGCGTCGCGACAGAAGATCTTGTTTTGAGACAACCTGACCAAACTGACATTTTGTACGGAGTACTGCCGGCCCTGACAAGTCGACGCCAGACTAACGCACACCAACACGCACGCACCCGTGCGTCTTATCTGGCGTCAGTTTCTCTCTCGCTTCAGCTGCATGCACTCCGTTGATCGTGCTTGGAGTTCAATACACTTGTTGGCCTCAGTCACTCAGGCAGGGTCAGGATCCCGACATCCGGAGGGCTTGGCTACACACTCTTAAAGACCCCTATGCTCGGGGCTCCGTATTATTCTAACTTATAAGTTTAGCGTGGAGAATGGAGAATGGAGTTCGGAGTAATGTAAATTTACAACCCGAACTTCCGGTTGTAATGTTGTGCTTGTATGGAGTACTCCGTAAATATCCGTACATCAAGCTAGATGCCGTTGACTGACTTTAATTCATGACCCACGACAGGTTTGTCGATCAAGCTCAGAAAATGCAATTGGCTATGTTTCGAACCTAAAATCGCCGTCTTCAACGCACGGATTTCTGTCTTACCGTGGTCCTTGACAGCATTACATCGAACACTTCCACACTTCCACACGGGTCTGTCTGCTTGCCGCACCTGGCCAAGCCGACTAGGGGCGCACGGATCCTCTCGTGGCTCACCTTGCGCTGACCACAGCTAGAGATAAACTGGATGCTCCGTACAGAACTCGTATGGCCGCCGCCACATAATTAATCCACGAAGTTAATCCACACAATTTATGAAATGGCTTCGGGTCTCCGGACGAAGGGCACGGCACCGCAAGTACTCCGTATGGTGTGCGAAATACGACACTTACCAGTGACGAGCAAATGAGACATAAATTAAACAAGGCGACGGTGTGATTCAGCATGGTGACAGCGTTTGGGCAAACAAATGAGCGTGCGCATGGGTGCATTTCGATGCTGTCACGTGGTGCACCCAGCGGCCCGTCCCAATCGCAATGATGTTTCTGATCGTCGTTTGGCACTCTCGCCACCATTCCACGGCTTTCGTTTGGGCTTGGTGAAGCGAGTCGTGGTCCAGCAGTCATGACCGGCCGAGACCTGACCTGGCAAAACCTGGCTTGTGCATGCCGTCCCATCAGTGGAGGGGAGGCCGGGATGCACAAACAGCGGCAGCGGCAGGCCAGAGTCGGGTCGGAACAGTGCAGCTGTCGACCGGCATTGTCAACTGGCATTGTCAACTGGCATTGTCAACTGGCAGTGTCAACTCAACCGCCCGGCCACTGGTAACTCTCTTCCCACTGCCGCTGGCAACCAAGGACGCAGCTGATCCTCGTCATTAATGAATTTTTCAATTTAGTTCAGTATTACTAACTAACTACCCATAACCTTTCTGGTTACGGAGTACTCCATATAATTTTGCGAGCTCCATTTATTGCAGTTGCATCCGGCACCAAATGCCACCTTTACGCGGCGTCGCGGCCCAATCACGCCAATGTCGACTGGTTGTGGTGGGCGGGGCAGGCGACTGCCCCGGCCTGACGAGTGCAAGCTAGACCAGCCAGCCCAGGCCCCGCATCTTGGCAGGCGCTGGAGAAGCTAAATCATGTCCAGCCCAGGTAGGCTAGCCTTGCCAACCATGTTCTCGCAACCCCGACATACATATGATAGCTCAGAACCGGCAAGGTCATTACTGCAGTTACATGGTGTGTGTGCTGCGTGCTGTGTGTGTGAGCGTTATTTATTTTGTGCCCGACTACTCCGTACTCCGTAGCTGGGTTCGCTGCAAAGACGGCACATCCCTGTCAGGGGCCTGCATCAAGTCTTCGTGATTGCCATCCGATGGCGACCTCTTAGCCGGGGATGGCATATTGCGTGCACAGACGTGACGGGATAGACGTCGTCCAGCACTCAACACTGCTCACCCAATAACACCCCATGTGATGCTGATCTCTTCGTCCCGTACTTGGTTTTGGTCTCATTCAATAACGACAGCATTTATATTGAAGAACTGGTCGGCACAAGCGGAGTATAAGATGGTTCGACTGGCCGTTTCTAGCTCCAACGGTTCTAGTCAGCCATGCACAAAACTGTGGTTCGGTCGTGTGCCTTGCGTTGCCTGCCTCTGTCCTAGACCCGTTCTTTCCCTGTATCCGCGATTCGCAGGAAGGGAAGAAACTTTCAACAGTACGGAGTGCGGAGTAGCTACTCGCCACTCACTCCTCCTAGCCTCCGTACATCTCAACGCTTGACGCTGCCCGCCTACCTGGCCGTCAGGTGCTGACAACTGAGTGCTGCCGGCTCAGCAGGCGCGCCCGTCCTTTTCTTTGACATATCAGACCTGGTTGCCGACACCAGAGAGACGCCAATATGAGGTTCAAGCTCGGCCTTTCATTGCTTGCAGTGTCATCACTGGCTTCTTGCCACGGTGAGCTGTTCAATCGAGAGGCTGCACTCGAATCGCCCAAGCAAGTTCTAGCTAGACTCCCGCCCTGCGCCGTAAGTCCTTTTCGCCCAGTCATTAAGGCAACCCTGAAGCTGATGTGATTTGCCAGGCTCCTTGCTTTATATCGGCCATCGGAAACTCCACATGCGCGCCATCAGACTCACAATGCATCTGCGCCAGCAAGACTATCGATGCAGAGGCGAGCCTCTGTGTTCAGATGTCTTGCTCATTTGCAGAGGCACTTGGTATGACATCCTGCAGCTAATTCTCGCATCCTTGATATGCCCGTGTGTATGTTTGCTGGAGCTAACTGGTCTCATAGCCACCAAGAATACTACTTCAACTGCATGCCACATGCCAGTTAGGGACAGATCCGGGCTGTACAATTCAGTAGCAATTGCCCTCGGCACAGTATCCCTAGTCTTCATTACCATACGCCTTGTTTTTAAAAAATTCATCAGCACAGCCCGCGCCCTCGGGTGGGATGACTGGGTTGTCCTTAGCATGATACCAACACGAATTGCCAGTACCGTGATCAACGCAGAAGGCATGGTAGTTTTCGGCCTGGGAAAGGATATCTGGGCTATACCGCCCAGCCATGTCCCGTCTTTTGCTACAGTATTCTACGTCATGGAGATTATATACTTTGCCGAGGTGTCTCTGATTAAACTCAGTCTCTGCCTTTTCTACCTCCGCATCTTCCCGACCAAAAACATTCGGCGCTTATTGTGGGCTACCGCTGGCTTCAACTTCCTTATGGGATTTCTATTCGCCATTTTGGCAGCTTTTCAGTGCACGCCTGTGTCCTATGTGTGGACACAGTACACCGAACCATCATCAGGCGGTCACTGCATGAACAACAATTCACTGGCTTGGGCCAATGCGGCCATCAGCATTTTTGCCGACCTGTGGATGATTGCCATCCCTCTGAGTCAAGTTCGGAAACTCAATCTGAGTTGGCGGAAGAAATTCAGCGTTAGTGTCATGTTTCTAACAGGGACATTGTGAGTACTATCAAATGAAGTCGACTTACATTGCCGTTTGACTCTGGGCTAATAATGACTCCCAGTATTACCATCGTGTCTATTTTACGTTTGAGAGCGCTTATTACCTTTGCAAACTCCAGTAACCCAACCTGGGACCAGTGGGAGACTGCGTATTGGTCCACAATCGAAGTCAACACTGGAGTGATGTGTATCTGTCTTCCTACGCTGCGTTTGATTCTGTTGCGCTTGTTCCCCGAGTACCTGCGCACAATAAGGAAATCAAACAAGTCGTACGGGAGCTTGGAGGAAGGGTCACATGTGTCTGCGGCACGCCAGCCTCAGCAACATCAGCTGGCTGACTACAAATCAGCTACTGTCGTTAGTTAGAGTAGTATAAATGATAAATTGCGTTGTCTTCTGCCTTCCTCGAGCTTTCCAGTCTTAGACATTCTTCCGCAGAGCGACGTCGCCCTAAGCATGTACATACTATCAGCGGAGTTCCAGCGAACAGTCTGTATATAGTGCTAAATACCGGGAGCAGCCGACGTCGGCTGCCATTGCCAGATCTCGTTGATTGCGGAGGCTGTGGTTGATCAAATTATCATTCCTGACATATCCTTATAGACAAGTCATGTGATTTTACATTATGAGACGACAGTAGGCTCTGCAATTCTTGAAACCCTTCCTGGTCGTACGGAAGACTTTCTTCTGTAGGAAATGTATCATTCTTAGAAACGTCGGGCGACACGACAACGATCACAAACCCAGATGCCACATCTGTCGCATTCAGAAATAGATTGCAGCTCATTACCCCGACACATATCGCAGAAACGCATACCTCTGAGGCGGTCGAACCATGCATGACGGCATCCGTGATCCGTTCCAAATCTTCCTCTCTGAGGTCCCATCGTTATGTAGGGTTGCGCTGGTTGGATCTGCTGTCTGCCTGCATCTCGGTTCGCTCGTCTCTGAGGTCCCATCGTTATGTAGGGTTGCGCTGGTTGGATCTGCTGTCTGCCTGCATCTTGGTTCGCATTCTCATCGTGGTCAAACAGTCGCGTTGGGTCTACCACATCACAGGTACATTCCTTCCACCTCGCTCCGCAAACGTAGCAGAATTGTGCGCCGCAACGACAAGCTACCTAGCTGTTAGATTTACATATCCAAGGAAGGATTTGAAACGTACTGATGTGGTTGCAGCCTGCCTTCAGGTCAACTACCCGGTGGCAAGAGTAGCATCTCTGCCAGCCTTGAGCGGCCGCTGTTCGCAAAAGTTCCGCTGTTGCCGAATCATCTGGACAGTCGCCATGGTGAGACTCGCGCTTGCAGATTGCGCAGGTTCTGCTCCCACATTTGATACAGGTCGCCACGTCCTCCCAAATGGACTGCTCAGGAATAAACGCAGAGCAGGTGGGTGTGTGGCAGTATGTCCTGTTTGCGGTTCCGAACTCTTTTTCCTTGGCATTAAAGGCCTCAACCAGAGTCCAAGGCAGGATCGAGGTGGTGAGGCTGATAGGGATAGGTTCCTTGCAGCACTTTGGGGGAAAGAGAGACTCGTCGCTGATGGCATTCTCGAAGAGCGTCGTCAAGCACTCTCGACAATAGTCATGGGAGCATGGACAACGTGTACACCAGTGGACCGGGGCGTCAGACATGCAAGCGACGCAGTTTCGCATTTCGGGTTCCCGGACTGCTTGTACAGAGGGTCCTGCCCGCGCAGACTGCGTGGACGAGGGCTCGGCAGCGCTTGGAGGCCGACTCTCGTTCATGTAACTAGGCACAGGTTTCTCAACCGTCGTCCGATCTTCGATGGGTGGGACCGGAGTGGATGTGCTGGCTGGAACAGGGTAATTCACTGAATCTTGGCCATGTATGGCATATTCGCGGTCGCGATGGGCCTGCTCTTCTCGAAAAGTAAGGGTTTTGATGGCAGCGTCATCTGTGCTAAGTGCATGTGCAATGCTGCGGCTCATGGCCTGGGCGACGCGGAACGACTCCAGTGCTTGGAGCTCTTGCTCGAACAGCCACCCTGCCAGCTCGGAATCTTGAAGAATTTCGCTTGATCGGTTCTTCCCCTTGGTGAGACTCTGAGCATCCTGCAACTGGAGCTCGATCATCAGCCCTAGCGTTGCCTCGTCGATCTCGTCAGCCATGGTGAGGGAAATCACCTGTATTGAGAGGGACGGTCCACCGAATAGCGCTGTTTAAAGTTAGAAAGAACTGCCATGAGCCTAGATACAACAGGGCGGTGTTGGATGAAATAGCTACAAGTTAAAAGGGAGGCGGCAAAAGAAGATAAAACGCCAGGGCGACATACTATCACTCCGTATTGCAGGGGGCTTTTGTCACACAGCAAATACATTAACGGAGAATGCTCTCGTTGCGTAGCAATTAATGTAGTTCATGACCTGTGATGACCTCCAACTACGTTGTGATGCTGTGCTGCAGCACTATACAAGATGTAAATAGCTGGTTGAGCGACGTACGTGGTGGACTGCTGTGAAATTACGCGATCCGCGGGGTTCAAACTAGAGAGATGATCAGAAGCTGTGATTAGGTGCGAGATACAGTTAGGGCAGCCGGGTTCTCGGCCGTCACAAAATAAGAGCACGCTCTGATTGCAAAGTCCTCTAATCACCTTTTATCACATTCTTCCTTCCATGTCTGCATCATCGCTACTGTCTGTCTGCAAGAGCTCGTATGATGTAGAACTGCACTGTGTCAGTTTAGAATGAGAAGTAGGGTCGTTAGGAGGGACATAAAGGACTCGTTATATATTTCATGGAAGAACATGAGAGCTATACGGTGATTAAGTTATACCCATGCTTTGGAGGTATGGGACACCAAAAATGACGAAATAGAAAGTAAGACGTTAAGTGAAACTATGGGTATGGATATTGGAATGTCGAAGAATCTACCACGAGGGCCTGAGTCACTGGCATTTTATTTAGCGTCTTACAACTCGGGTGCGGTCAAATAAACGTGGAGTTGGAGAGTATTCTATGCTTAATAAGCTGTTGCGATTTGCGTTGTCCACGGAGTGTTAGTATCTGTAGGAAGCATAGGTGCTTCTGTGACGGGTATTGATACCGAAGGGTCTTGCTTAAAGCAACAGTTAAACCAAATTATTCAATTCATTCATAATTATCTAAGGGAGAAGAAGAAGGGGAAGAGGAATGCCCCCGAGCGCGCTGTATAAAAGAGGCGCGCTGGGGTGGCCACGTGACCTTGATTGTAAATGCTTGTACACTTGACGAGGGATTCCAACAGTATCAACACGAAAAACTAGCGTAGCGAGAGACCACATTTACGGGTAGTCATGATCCAACTAGGCTCATATTTGTCATGGCATGTGTCACAGGCTATATAAAATGCATGATTCACGTTATCCGTGCGAAACTCCACGTTTTGCTGGATTTTGTGACAGTTAGAAAAGACTGCACAACCACCCTGCTATATCTATCAAAGCAATTCGTCAAAGTGCCTCCCGATACTTGCACTCCATGACCTTCATTATTACTTTGTATCTCTGCGACTGTCGTCTAGCCGAGCGAAAGTTATGGACGCGGATTCACTTTCGGTCATCCATTCACTCTTCAAGTGGGCGGCGAACAGCCGTAAAACCTGGCCGCTTATGCGAGGCACAATATGAAACTCTTGTCGTCCAAAACTCTGACTCACTGGGTGCGGTAGGACCTACACTCAGTCTTCATGCGTCTTGGAGCCAGTTCACCCAAGGATGGTGCTTAGACGACGCCGTGCATGGCTTCGCTCCACTCGGTTTACGAAATCATGCTGCATTTAAACACATCGCAAAGAGCGTGGAGTGCGGCGACCAACATTTCCAAATGATTGCCAGCTTGCGCGAGCCTAGTGAACATAAGCCGAGCGTGGTTCTTTGGAAGTAGAGCCACAAGTTCGATGTACTCCACACGGATGACACGAAATTCATGTTGATTGCTCTAAGACTTTTGGTGTGAGGAGTCGAGAGAGATCTTGCTGTTTCACTGGGTGCATGATCGGGACGTATTATGTGGTATGGTCCGGAATGTGTTGGGTTATGTGCCTTCATGTGCATATGAGTAATTTGCAACAGTGGAAATCGGCAGAAATACAAGGATTCAATTCAGTGGATGACTGTGATGACTTGTAAAAGTGATGATTTCCTCCTCTGACAGAATGCTTCAACTTATGCCTCTTCTTCCTGCCTGTGAAACCTCCCGCTGTGAGACCTCCCGATTCCCCTTGATTATAGTATAATGCCAGAAACCTCACTATCCGAGTAATCTAGATATTTATGGCACTGATCATCCTGACGGAGAGCTATTCTCGTCTCAACAGAATGAGGTTGAGTTCTGAGCTGCGCAGTAGGTTTGGCGACGCCGTTTTTCGAGGCTTGAGGCGTTGGATCTACGCCACAGCGTCTGAAGAGCGGACTATTTCAAAATTGTAGCCGTCTTTTTTTCTATAAAAATAAGGCTATAAGCCAAGTTGGAAAATCACATAGGATTGACTCTGGCTGGAACGGACCCAGTAGCCTTTTTGCCGCCCAACTCCAACACTTAGAAATATTCTAGTCATTACGTTCTTGATACTAGCTCTGAAACAACTGACCAGCAGTGTTGGAATCTCTGGTCAAGCGTACGAGCAATTGCGGACAAGGTCACGTGGCCACCCTAGCGCGCCTCTTTTATACGGCACGATCGGGGGCATTCCTCTTCCTCTTCTCCTCTCTTAGATAACCTATATTAGATATATTGACTTGTTTAGTTGTTTTTTTGGTTCACCTTCCGGTATCAATACCCTCGTCACCCGAAGCCCCTGTGCTTCCTACAAGCAGGTCAAAATTTCCGAAAGTGCTACAATAACTACAGTCGAATATTTACATTCATACCATGATATGTAGGCTATTGATAGCTCATTGTCTGTAAATAGCAACAAGTCGTGAAGAACAATTAATCAAAGTATCTTAAAAAAAAAAGTCGCTATTTTTTCTACCCTTAGCCGAGCTGCCCTAACTGAGCGCTAAACTAGCAGAACATATTGACAAATTAAGAGTTTTAGCAAGCTGAGCTAGCGGGAAGTTTAATCTACATTTTCGTCATGGCCTCATCAACGTTGCAAGCTTAGTCACTCTCCGGGTAAGTTTCTTTGCCCAAGTGTTTCTTTGCGCCGATCTCAGTATAGGCGGTGGAATGTGTCCCCATTTTGCCGTTCACGCCCATCGCCGGAGACGCGATCCCTTGCGAGAATTCGGAAAGTACATAGACGTTATTGTTGAAAGGATCCGCAGCCGCGGTCCTGCTTGGCTTGTTTCCCGACGAAATCCTGATACTTGGGTGGCCGGGGCTTATCATGGACGGCTGCGACGCGATTCCCAGCTTCAGTGCGACCGCTTTAACCAGTGGCCTCAGCGTTGCCAGACTGGCTGCACTGATGGCCAGACCCATTTCAACGGAGGTCCAAATAACAAGGTCGACCGTGGCCCCTAATTATGTTAGCACAGTCGAAAAAGACAAACAGCTTATGCATGTATGCTGATGCCACTGTTTTGGGCGGAAGGGCGGGTTGTTCTCACATAAGAAGTCGGGATCTCTCAAGGTGGGGAGGAATCCAAACCGGACGAGGATAGCGGAGCTTGCCCTGCGGCCGTATATCAATACAAGTCTCTTATGTGATGATAGAAAGCTTGGCATGTACTTACACACAGCCCATTGACATCAAGACGATGACGGCGATCTTGGATCTTGTTTTGAGATTGAGGCTCCAGATCAGGAATCCAGGCAGAATTGCAAATGTAAAATCCGTAACGACGCTAAAAGCGCTGTATATATATGCCACAGCCATGACGACATCCATCTTGAGGCAGCTGCCAGGCTGACTTCTGTCCCAATAATACGATATGGGGTTACACTGGAGGAGCGTGACGAAGAAGAAAACGGTGCCGGCCAGAACAGTGAATAGAGACGCCACGTATATAATCCAAGAATATGTTTTCGTCGTGGTGATTCGCAGCAAGAACCAAGCAAAAGAGAGCTTCGAAGAGACCATGGCAAGGACGTAGAAGAGGTAGCAATACCACCAGAACTATTTATTGATCGGTCAGTATGTCGAAGAATTTCTTTTATTGCCCGGAGTGAATAAAAACAATGTGTCTCCCACCGCCGCTACGGACGTGACGTGTACATGGCGTGCGTACATACGTACCATTAAAGCGTTTTTAATGGCATCAGGATCGAGGTTGGCCATGTGTTGCCCTGTGCCGTGGTATACGCCGTTGTTGGACATGACGGCAAACACAACATAGAAGACCTATCGATATATTTAGTAAGATAGTACTCACTATATCACGTAGTTAGTATGAACAGGGGCTCGTCTTCTCGCGGCACGTACAGTAGCCAGGATGATTAGCCAATCATCCAAGCCGAAAGCCTTGACTATCGCGGCACGCGTGTAAATTCTCAAAAGAACGATGCATACTGCCACGACGCTGAAGAAGACATTGACGGCATAGATTTGCGGCCCACGGTTTGCTGCGTCGGTCGCCATATTCCTGCTGGCGATGAATTGAAATCACTGGCAGAAAGGAAGGACTGAAAAAAAAAAAAGACCAAGAACACGCAGAGCTAGAAAAAACAAGCAGGGTGAACCTCTAGGTACTAATATTACAATGGATAACGGCTGCTTAGCCTGAACTTGACCTGACTTGACTCATGCAAACGGATTAGTCTGTTCCCGAGAGTATGGACGAGCGCAGTTACCGGAGCTGTCACCCCGAGGCCGTGCGCATGGAGAACAACTCCGGACGATAAACGTGATGGCAGATCAAACAAAGGGCTGACAGCCACGACATCCATTATTGGTGCTGCAACGGGCAATCCCGCCCTATGCATCAATGCCTTTGACGATCTTCTCAGGTACTACTGTTATGCCGCGCGAGGTGGCGTTCCCTAGCCTCTCGCAGACCCGCAATGCCACGCGAAAGAAGAAGTTAAGTCCGTCGCCACCTCTACACGATGCCTGCTAGCGTTGAGGACAAGTTCGGAGTGTTAACTGTCTGCACAGCGGCATGTCGGAGGAAGGGTATATATTAAGTTACTCATGAGAGTATGCCGAGGCAAGTGGGGTGTTGAAGGTTGTAAAGATTTTAGTTGTTGTGTTGATTGTAGTTAGTCTTGTCACTAGAAAAGGCTGATTGAAACTAAATATTTGTGTTACTTGCGCCCGAGCCTCTGCGATGTTTTGAGCTGCAACCTGCAGACGCAACCAATAGGAAGAGCCATTTTACGGAGCAGTTACCTACAGCGCAACTCCACCCATCATGCCCGCCGTTAGTTGAAGACGTTCTTAGCTATAATCCCCGCGCTAGCCTACCGTGTACCAGCTAAGAAACTAAATAATCTCCGAGGTCGAGACTTCGATCTACTCGTGGTTAAGGATTATTTGCGGCTTTGCCGTGTGGTCCGAAGGCCCCCCATAGCTACATTTGTTCGTAACTTAGGTTGCGAAATTAGTAAATTTGCATAAAAAGGCAACGTGATTGCTCCCTGCATTGATTGTATTTGAGTGAATTGGCGGTTTCTACGGCTTGAGATATTGCGGAAACCAATGCCTATAGCGACTAAAGAGTCACCGATCTAGGTAATAGATTCCAACTTCATTATGAACTGTCAACCAGCCGCCTAGTCAACACATCCGCATCATCTTTTGCTTCGTTTTACAAACGGGCACATCCACCTGATCCTTCCTTGGCTAGGAAGAAGCGTCTGGTGTCAGGTGTCTGGGTCGTCGGCCGATCCATCGGCCGTTTGGAATCTCCCCTGAGACCCAGATGATATACGATTGAAGAGCCTCCTAGTTATAGGATGCCTATATGGTAAAAAATGGTACTGCATGAAAGAATGCTATTCTCGGTGTGCAGGATTATTAAAGGTGGATGGGAAGGAGCAGTGGCCATACAAATGAGCCGCTACGGTTCCCAGAATTTAATAACATAACCATGCATGTCGTTAATACAAGCTGCCCATTGTCTGCCTGTTTTAGACTTAACACAAGGCTGATATACGTACGGAATGCGCAAAATTAAATATAGAGACTGTTGCAGGAAAAATATGAGCATATTTCAGGACCATAACTACACAAGAAAAGTGACCTCTGGCTACGCCACTTCTCGTGAAACAGTTATGAGCCCGGTCTGCCCACCTACTTCCGCTGTCACATCGAATTATACAAATCAGGATTATTATTCAAATTATTAATACGGAAGGAATCCGGGACGCGTTGTTCTCCTGTCCGAATCTGACGGGAACGGTTGCCACTTTCGACGGCTTCGACAGTGAGAGGGCCAAAACACAACGCAAATACAGTGTACGGAGTACATCGAGCCAGAAACCCGTAGCGGACTACATAGCTAACTTGGTTCAGCATCCCCAAACCGAAATTCTTGCTTTGCTCCTCAACCTCTATCTACATTTGGTGGCCGCCTCTTGGAGATCGTTGTTCTCTACTAACATTTATCATATGCAAGCTCTGTCGAAGCAATCCGTAACATCACTAAAAATAGGACCATATGACTCCCTCCCCTTGTGGTTTCTCCAGCCTTCCGTGGGAAATTCGGGAAAAGATATGGGCTTTCTGCTTGCCGGATGATGAGACCGAGGTTTGTCTTATGTAGCCAGTAAATTTGGCACATAAAGATGAAGATGAGCATTATGGGGCCAAATCGCCGAGCACACCGTTTGTCATCGACGTGGCGTTGTCAGTTTTGATGCACATTTGCTCCGAGTCTCGCGCCTTTGTACTCAGCTTCATGGGCAGCGGAATGAGGTTTTGGCATCAACAGCAGCAGGCTGCATGGTCCCTTTTCGGGCATACCGCCCAGAACTTGACGTCGTATACTGGGGTTGTGAGAATATCAGAGAACTGGGTGAATGGATCTACGCACTCATCGAGCACGAGGCCATTGAGACTCCCGCTCCAGTGGAGCTTTCGCTACGTTCCACATGTGTGGTAAGCCTTGTTTGAGGAGCTATTGGGTCTTAAAACCACCATTACGGTTTTGCCGGATACATCTACCCTCCACCAGCGAATACAGACGAGAAATCGCTGGGGAGATGAAATCTTTGAAGTGTTCCGTGAGCCCGCACGACGCTGCAAGCTGCAAGCTGTTGATCCAAACAGGGAACCAATGATATTTGTCAACCCAGGCAGGGACAATTGCGCCGTCGGAGACCTTATTCCCCTCTCCGCTGCCGAGGAAGAGGCTATACTGGCGTGGGAGAAAAATGCCTGCATCCACCGTGGTACGACGATTGCCTATCACACACATGATGTGATCTTACCGCCCGAGAGACAGCGAGCCGACATGAATGTTAGCTTTGCCACGCTTATCTAGTATTAAAAGGGCCGCACTTGGGCAGAGGTTTGCCGCGAGAGGAAATGGGAAGAAGGCTGGGGCTCTATCAGCATAGGGCCATATATTCGTCTGGAGGACAGACCAAACCCAGAGCTTGTCCGAGTAAATGATTTGGATAGCAGGTTTTAACCCTTTGATATACGCAACGAGAGTCACAAAGCCTACGATAAGAAGATCTCATCTCGCGACTACGGCGCGGTTTGAAGACCTGTCTCTGGGAAGGGGCCATTTGCAGCCCTGTGTATGGCTCCGAAGAAAAGTGCTCGGCGCTTGCTGGCAGCTCGTATTACAGCAAGGGAGGACGCTATGCGGACCCGAACAACAGCGACCCGATTTCGGAGCTCGTCGGCAAATCGGTTCGGCAAGACAATCTAGGCCCAACGCCAGTTATGATCTGGAAAGCACCCGAGTACTGTCGTTGCATTATCTTAGATAATTGCGGAAAAGGATGCTGAGCGCATTGCATACCTTGTCGACCGCTTCGACAACGATCTGTCCTCTATAGAACATCTAGCTGATCTTGGAGTTCTTCGCATTGTGAGACGCTAGATAATATCCGGGCAATGGTCTTTCTTGGCTCAGAATAGCGTAGACTATGTCAGAAAATATAGTCATAACAACCCCCAGAATGCCTAGGGGCAATCCTGTTGGCAAGAAGCTACGAATGGTATTGATATTTCCAAGAGTGCCATAACGAAGGTTCCAGCACGAGAACGCCTAGGCTAAGGCATCAACTATCGTAACAGCTCATCAACGCTTTATAAAGAAAGTGGGTAAGTCAGAAGAAAGGAAGTATGAATAAACTGAGGTTTATTAGCACAAGCGAGTTTTAGTTGGTAGGAAGTCCTTAGCGGAAAGGATAAAAGTTTTTTTCAATGGAGGATGAAATATTGAGAACAAGATCCCATATTCCCAGTACCATGGCAGCTAATAAAGAATTTCGTCATCATGTAACCCGGGTCCTAAGACTCTTAGTATTTATTTAGAACTATATTACACCGCTGTATCTCGACTTCGCAGTACCCCTGGTACACGGAAAGCTGTAAACCCCCTTGATGAAGCCACAAACAGCTCCCAATCACGGGGAATCATACGCGGTGCCTGAGATGCGGGCACTTCTATTAACCTGTAAATGTCCCTGCAAGTCGAGTACTCTCTTTTCCTTGCTTTTGAGTGGCCAATTCCCCCATCTCAATCAATACTGCAGTTGATCTTGGTTGTACAATGCGGCCACCTACAAAGCTCCGTAAAGAGATTGCATTGCATGTGGGGCGAGATCTGGTCATGTTTGTTTCACTATCAGGTTACGAGTGGACATCTCAAAGGCAAGGTTAATTCTAATGCCGGGCCGATCGCGTCTCATGATAACGCGAAACACAGCAGTCGGACGTTAGCATGGTCGTGGGCGTGCTCGCGCGCTTCATTGATCGGACTGCCAAGTGGCTCCGGTGGGACGGCGACGATCTCAGACGCTGCTAATGTCTCCATGGTGGAGCGATCTAGTACTCCGTAACAGTGAGCACCAGATTGATTGTAAATGCGGGACGGGCCCATTATTGAAACAAATGTAAAGAATACCAACGTAATGCCGCCGCATAATATAAGCTCTCATTACCGGAGCATGGTGGGTTGCATTCAGCCAAGGCGGTAAACGTAAGTACACGTAAGCCCTTCCACGCGATGCAACCCATTGAGTGTGTTCCGTATCTGACATACATGTTCATATTGGGCCATACTCAAGTATCTCATAGGTAACTACTCCGTACTCCGTACCGCGTGCTGTATACAGTGTATTGTGTGTGACGGTAAGGCGGGAGGGAGGAGACTGCCATCGACTGCCGGCATCCATGTTCCGCCCTACTATGTCACCTTACGTTAAGAGGAAAACGACAACTACCTTTTCGTATTCCCGTGCATTATATCTTCTCAGCCGCACCCGAACTCTTTGGCTCCCATCCGGGCTTCGCCATCTCAAAGAACTCAAATTCGAATCCAGGCGCGACAGAGCAGCCCACAAGCGTCCAGTCACCCAGTGACTGCGCATGCTGCCATTCTCCGCGCTCAATCACAATCTGCGGCCGCTCGCCCTTCCAGATGTCGGCGCCGAGAACCACATCGCGGACGGGCTGGCCATCGTCCCAGGACAGCGACAGCCGCAGCGGCGCGCCGGCATAGTAGTGCCATACCTCGACGGCGTCGAGCACGCGGTGCCAATGAGACAGCCCGGATTCGCCTTCGAGGAGATAGTAGATGTAGGTGCTGGGTGGGCGGCCCTCGGACGATGCTTTTGGGTCGCGGAATGTCTCGATGTAGTAGCCCTTCTCAGGATGGGGGGCGAGATTGAGGGTCGCGATGACATCCTTGGCCGTGCGTGTAGTCGCCATTGCGTTCTGCTCGTACAGTGCGGAGTGTATCTGTTGCGTGGGAGAAATTCAACTATCCATGCGGATGAGAACACAGGGCGAAAGGGTCGAGGATCCTCTGACTCTTAAACTGTCACAGATGGTTAGCTTTCTCGGCATAACGCACACACCGTGTGTGGCTGACGGGAGGCTGGACGGGCGGGCGGAGCGGTGATGACCCGGCTGTTTTTATGTACTCTGCACCTATCGCACTAGTGAAGGCGTAGTCAACTACTCCGTACGGAGTAGCTAGTTGCTTCATTCCGTATTCCGTAGTTTCCGGATCATTATCAGTCACTAGGTACGATGCAGAGGAGAGCACGACTCTGCAAATCGCTTCGTGGAAGCGGAGCACACAGCACGCCATAGGATCTACAGCCCTTGACCCTGCCAACGCATCACTAGACTCCGCACATCGGGTTGGTTATTAGCCAACTGGCCTCATTTTTCTTGCTGTTCCAGATCAGTCATACATCGTAATGCCGTGTCTCACAGTCGCTATCGCCGAAAATGCCTCATCGCTGTGGTACCGGTACGGCGTACAGGGCTGAAGGAAAGTCCACAGGCGGAGGACTATTTTCATGCAAAAGAGCATTGTCACGAATCAAGCGAGTCGACATGAATCAAAACTGGCGCGTCCCACAGAGCTCCGTGTAGGCATCGTCAATCTCACCGCTAGCCTCCCTGGTCGACAAAACGACGATGAGCGGCGCAGATACAGCCACTCCATTTTTAGCCCCCAAACCGAAGCAGCGGAGACGAGCCAATCTGACGCTGCCTGTGTGCCAAAGTTTGTAACTCGCCGTACCGTCCATGTACTGTACATGGACAGGATATTAGTAGATGTGTTGGAAATGCAATAAGATGCAGCCGTATCGCCGCGTATACGCCTGGTGTTGCACGAATGTCGGCCTTGTCAACTTTCGTCGATGCCCGAGAACGCACGCGCCAGCATTTTCGGCCAACAATCACGAAGGGAATCAGCAAAAGAAATATCGACAAAGTGAGATGCAACGCGTCTGCTTCTCCAAATGAATGACGTCAGGAAGGATTTGGCCATGTCCATGGTGATGGCCGCCTTTACGGGCATCTCGTGGTACATTGGTGTTGAGATCAACACGTCCTTGTTCCTGCTCTTCAAGCGACGCCGCGGACTGTACTTCTGGTCCTGTGCACTCACCTCTTGGGGTGTCATTCTACAGCCCATATTCATCATTCTTTTCGACTTTGGGGTATGGACGGATGCGGTACCATCCGTGACCATGATCTACCTGACGTGGCTGATCATGGTCGTGCCGCAAAGCTGGATTCTGTACTCGCGACTGCATCTGCTTATGCGCACTGCAACGATACTGAAGAGCATTAAGTATGTCCTCATATTTAACTCGATTGTGTTTTCAATACCGACCATTGTTATTGGCACTTTGGCTGTGAGTCTATCTCGGGTGCGGTGCAACTACTAACACGGCGACTACTAACATGAACCCCCTCTCGTGCGTAGCAATCCACGGCGACAAATGCGAATCTCACTTCGTTCAATCTCATCTGGGATCGTCTGCAGCTTGTGGTGTTCTTTGTGCAAGAGACCGTCCTCAGTATCATGTACATCTTTCAGACTCGCGGGTTTTTGCAGAGGCGCTCACCGCTCCATGAGCGATCCTGGTCCGGGCCCGCCAAGGTTCAAGGAGGTGGTCGGACGGCGCAAACGAGCGAGCAGAAAAACGTGCTGTGGCAGCTTATATACATCAACATTCTCATTATTGCGCTGGACGTTACGCTTCTAGGCATCCAGTCCGCAAATTTGTTTTATCTGCAAGGCGCATTCAAACCGTGCGTCTACGGCATCAAACTCAAGATCGAATTCGTCACCCTGAACCGCCTGATAAGCACCATCCAGAAGCCGGTGAAGAGTGGACCTGGGAGCGGCATGGAGCCTGCTGAAGAGAACAACGGAGTACGGTTGGCAGATTTGAAGGCCGACCGCGGTTTCCGGCCTCCCAGTAGAGAGAGCCAGATTCCCATCAATCATGAAAGCATGAGGTGATGCTATTAGAAACAGGATTGCCGAGGGAGGAGATTTTGTCAAGAGTTTTATCAATGATATGATGAAGTATTTACATGTTTAAAAAATTGTGTTGTCCCTCATGGACTTATTTGATAATGAAATAACACATTAATTGCCGGCTGTACCCTGCCGGAGAACATTGACCAACAATACCAGGTCATAAAGTATATATATATATATATATATGTGTGTGT